>JAJHUR010092184.1:0-14467 GCA_027495735.1 Lutjanus campechanus | reverse complement strand
TTTACAATTATTTAACATTTTATGAACCAAACAATTAATTTAGTGATCAAGAAAATAATCGATAGATTAATCGTGAAAATAATCTTTAGTTGCAGCTCTAATCTCCTGATTATACACAATTAATTAATTAATCGCTTGTGAAAACTGCTCATCACAGTTTCCAAAGAGCTCAAAGCGACGTCTTCCAACTAACAGTCCAAAACTGACTGTGACTAATCCTTTAATCGACTAATTGTTACAGATCTAATTGTTAGTTAGAAATCACAAGTTATTTTAAGACATCATCTTGGCTTTTAAGGAAAGTCACACCTGATTTTCTTGAGTGTGATGGATGATTCTCACACTGTCTTCATGTGCAGAGTAATTGTTATGTCAAGCGTGCAGATGTGTCATGAATGAAACTGATTCTCTAAAGTATTCAAATCAACTTGAAAATGAAAAGCACAAATAGAAAAATAGCAAATTAGTGTGCAAAAGCAGACATTCATGAGTCATAAGACACACATAACGTCCCACAAATCAAATAAGGAAGCAGTCAGTTATTATTACTACTTTCACACAATCTGAGCTCTGTTTGCTGTTACACCTGTATTACACTTGTTCATTTAGAGAGTATAGAACTACACAGTCATTTAGCGGAGTGAAAGTACTTACTCTGTGTCAGAGTGGTAGGTGAAACACTCTGGGAGGTAGAGGTCGACTAAATCCATGTGCACTCTGCCACCATGCTCCGCAGAGGAGAAAAATGTTCTTCCCTTTATCTTCTTCCTCCCTCTGCTCTACTGATTTAATAAACTGTGTCTCTCCCTTTCCTTGCACTGTTTGTCACTTTCTCTCTATTGCGCCTGCAAACTTTGTCTCCATCTACTGCCCCTGTGTCACACTCTGAGCCCCTCTCATTGTCCCTGCGTCCGTCTTCCTGTCACTCACACTTCTCACTAACAGCCTGCGGCCGCTGGCAGCCTTTGAAGTCCTGACTGTTGTGACTGTAGCTGGCTGTGTGTGACAAGGGTCTCCAAGCAAAGCTGGCCCTCATGAATACTCAGCCACAACATTTGAATGGCCCTCCCCCAGAACGCTGAGCCTGCAGCTGATTGGCTGTCCTCTGAGCCAATGAGGGCCGGCTTCTCACTGGGGCAGGTGGATATGACAACAGAGGATGTTGGGTGCTTCCCAGGATTTAGTTCTTAGAAAGAACTTTATATGGAAATGTGGATAGTGAATTCTTTATCAATAGTGGCAGATTTTGTTTTTATCATACGGGTTGAGGAAAAAAAAGACAAAGCATTTATAAAAGGATAACTTTTAAACTTTTGCCTACATACAGCCTAAAACACATCCATCTATGATAAACATTTGTCTGATCTTATTCAATTCAAATTTTAATTTATAAAAGTATAAATATCAATGCAGTGTTTTTATGGTATATTATGACAAAAGAACCATCGGAAATTTGTTTTCAACAATAAAATCAGATTATCAGATTAATAGATTCATAATTAATTAAGAAAAAGAGGCTGGTTCCAGCCTCTTAAATATGAAAATAGGCTCTTTTTAAAAATATCTTGGGACTGTTGGTTGCACAAAACATCCATTATCTTGCTTTCTAGATTTTCATTCTTCTCTGACATTTTATAAACCCTTCCTAAGTCCTGCCTCTTTTTGCTCTGTGCACCAATAACAGTTGAGGGATACTGGCAAAAGAATCTTGGTCAACTTCATTTTTTCTTGTTTCCAGTAATTAGATATGCTGTGTGCTTGGCTCATCAATGTTGAAAGGAAAACCAAATTTTGAAAATGGTTAAAAGATGTTGAGAGCCCTGTAAAGGTGACATAGGCTACTAAATATTAACTTAAGTTGGCTAACTAATGTTAGCAAAATGCTGACTAACTAGCTAGCTAATCTACATTTATCACTAGTTTGCTAGTTATATATGATAGCTAATATTAGCTAACTAGCTAGCTAATAGTCACACCACACTGGCTCCCTATTGGCTGTCCTGTATGGCTGTCAGGTGAGGAAAGCGTGTGCACCTTGTTACACCAGTGTGTTTTAGTTTGAAAGGGGCATTCAAGAGACACAATGGGAAGCAGCGGTGAAAGGATGATGGGTCACAGAGAGAGAGCTGGTTGTACATCAGAAATCGGAGGAGAGCTGGAGCAGCGAGGCTACAAGTGGGTCCACTTTCATTTTATGTTTAGCCTGGCAGCCAAGTGCTCATTTTGTTGATTCAGCATGGACGACCAAGCCCCCAAATGTAACTTTAATTTTTCCAGGATTGTGTTGCTGTGACACTAATCCACTTAAATCATTAACGAGCTAGTTATCTGACAGCTATTGTTACCAAAAGGCTAGCAAACTAGCAAGCTAATCTTCTTCAATCATTTTACTAACATTTACTAACTTAATATGTGACTATATGTTGTTACCCATTCAGTCCAATGAGGGTTGCTCACCTGGTGCGTAAGCCAAAAAAAAGTTAGCTTCATACTGTTTTCCCCTCTCACACCTGCCTTCAAGTTGCTGCTTTGTCCATAGACTTTACATTGTGATGATGTCACAGATTTTTTAAACAGCTTTTTTCAGCCTGAAAGTTTTACAAATAGAAAATCTTTATGGATCAAACATTCTTCATAGAAAGAGTCATAACTGGCCTTGTTTGCAATTCGAGGTGTCCTGTCAACAGTTTTACAGATGTGTCTTTTATAATGGTGGCTTATGGGGTAAAATGAGCAGCAATGCCCTGTCTACTTGTATTATAAGTCTATGGTACCATGCTTGCTCAGTTGTTATTGGAGCACAGATCAAAAAATGACAAGACATAGGAAGGGTCAATTAATTGAAAATACAAGAGAAATGAAAAAACCTTAAGTTGTAGTATTGCATATATCCATAAAAGAATCTTTGATACAAGTGGGGACAAGAGTCAGACCAGACAATGTCAAAATGCTGTAGTTTACACAATAAGTTAAATAATTTCATCCAAAATCAACACTTTTAAATTCAATGTCATGTCTAAAATAAAATCAGCATCTTCCCACGCTGATATGAATTAAGATACAGATATCCACACACACAAACACATGGTTTGTAACCCAGCCTTAACTGACTTACTGCGAGTGCAGTACTTTTATCTGTTCTAATCAGCTATGGCTATGTGCCTAAAATGATGCTTTTCGCCTTTCACAGACAACATGCACGTGCACGCTCAGTGAGAAGCACAGTAAGTAGTGCTTGGCGCTCAAAAAGAGGTTAATAGGTGCAAAAAGGTTAATAGGTGCAACAAGATATAGTCAGGTGGAAAGAAATAACAGCACAGAGAAAATCACAACAAAATGTGCAAATTTAGTTGAACAATTTTAAAACTTGGAGTCACTATACAAGTGTCTGAATTATTATTTTCCTTGCCTTATGCACACAAAGTGCTACTTTCAGTTGATATTTCAATGCAACCTGATTGGACTTGAACATAAAATCAAATTCAGCTCATCAGTCCACTAATGAACACTGTCATTTCTCCAGTGAGAGTGAGGATACAGGAAGCAGCCCAGGGTCAGAAGAGTCTTATGCAATCTGTTGTCACTATGTCCTAATCCACTTAAAAGACTGACACACACGTGAGTCCATGTCAACAAAAATCCCTCTCTTTGCAGGCACAAAAACACACATTTGTTGTACACACAGGAAACAAGCCTTACAGGGTGTTTGACTATGTGGCGACAGAATTTTGAGCCTTGTTTAGAAGTCAAGGGTAAAATTCAAATCATGATGGTGCACCCAGAGGTCTCAACATGTCCATCACAGAGTGAATGCTTCCCATAGAGCACTGAATAAACACCAGTAATATTGCAGTATAGTGAGAAGAAAATAAACATTTTCTTTCCGCAGTGTTCTAGTTTTTCTGGATTAATATACGACACAGTATCAGGTTTCAAGAACAAACACATCCTGATTTTTCAAAGCAACAAAAAATAATCATCATATTTTCCTGTCCAATCTTGTGAATCAAGTAACTCACTAAACATAGAAAAACTGGCTGAAAATGCCCCCTGTGTCCTATAAAGGGCCAGTCTGAAGGATTTAGCGGCATCTAGCATTGAGCTTGCACGTTGTGTCACCCTCCCCTTTCAAGCTACGGTGACAAAACATGAAATGCTGTTTCTAGAACGAGTGTTTGGTTTGTCTGTTCTGGGCTACAGTAGAAACATCGCAGTGCAACATGGCGACCTCTGTGGAAGAGGACCCGCCCCCTCTGTAGATATAAGTGGCTCATTCTACATAATCTTATACTTAAAAAATTTCCCCCCAACTTATTTCATACATGCAGCTTAGCTCCTTCCAAATTTGAAGTTCATTATAATGAAAAATGTTGAACCAAATTTTAAATTAAATAAGCAAACATAAACCACAACAGACACACAAAATACATTCACATGTACTATATATATAAATTGGCATACGGTCTATTTACAGGGAGTGCTTAGTTACAGTCATTTTAATAATGTGGTTATAATTTCCCATCACTGAAAATTTTCTCAGACACAGATTCCATATTACCTACTTTCTGAGTCACTTATATTTTTACATTTTATTAAATGTAGTGGTACTTTTTCTCACCCTTTTATTACTTGCCTCAGTGCTGTCATTGTGAATAAATGATTTTCATCTTGACTGAGACCATTTGGAGAGTAAGAGTTTTTCTTAAAACCTCGTCTTTTAATTGTCTTTAGACAATTCCTCCAGCACTGAGAGCTTGAACCTCTACTATTTTTAAACATATTTACTACTTACTGCCAACTACTTATGAATGTTATATTCCATTTCTGCCATATTCTGCCTATAAACTCCCGCACATCTTAAACACTGGACCCTTAACATACGGTGATGGAAGGAAAATATAATTTCCAGACAAAAAAAAAGATGTAGGAGCATCAAAAAAGCACAGAAGTCAAAGGGAGTTTGGTGCTTGTAAACCTCAGAATTTGTGCTTTTTTTCTCATCAGTCTGGGCCTGTCTCTTCCTCTTTCGTCGACATGAAGTCGCGCTCGTGCTCTGAACTGACCCTCGCCGAAACCAATCTGTGCTGGAATGAAATCACCTGCGCTAATCTGTCGCTCAGATAAAGTCCAGACAGCAGACTGCATGGAGTGGGCCTTATCTCATTATGCACCACATGAAACAGCTCACCAACTGAAATACACACACTGCATTAAACCAGCCACATACACACACACACACAAGCTACATGTGTAAACAAACATATGAACGCAAGCACATGCAAACACAAAGGAGTGAGTGCATATAAAAACCCATAAAAGATAAAGAGAGTGTGATTTCTAATGGCAGATAATTTTATCTCAACCATAAAACACAAAAAGCCAGACACTGAGTGCTACTATCGTATCAAGTTAATGTATCACATAAAACATTATCTACAGTGAGAAATTATCTTTTATAAACCATTTAGGAAACTGAATGTTGACGTTAAGGCGAAGTGGCTCTTATCTCGCAGTGGCTTTTAGTTTGGCAGCTGCCGTCAATGGATTCTTTATTTGCTCAAACAAAGCTGGAGAGTTTTTTTCACATATTCATACAGAAGTCAAGTACATGTTGAAATTAAAACAGAGATTAATAATTGTATCAATGGTTGATATTTTCCTTGGCACCAGCTGAGTGGTCTGTGGACGCACCACAACAATAGTGAGGCACACTTGAGTTAAGCCAGAGTGGCGTCAAGTGAACCACCTGAAGGGCAGAGTAGTTTATTTTTTCTGATAATTTCCTTATTACTGTACCACTCTACAAAAGCTTTCAATTTACATAGGCTGTGTGTCAAAGTTTGAAGTAGTTTGAGGAAATATAAATAGAAAATCAGACAGACAGACTGAAGAGAGGTTGCACTCATTGAACTTAATCGGTTGATTGAACAGATATCATCAAACAGATTCAGATTAAATTCAGATTAAAGCTGATTATTTATATGTCAAATAATCTATCAGATTTTCAGCAATGCTAACAGCGTAGCTCTGGTGATGGACATGTCAGTTTGTCAGTTGGTTCGTCCCCCACTTTGACCCAGACTGAAATATCTCAGCGTCTATGGGATGGATTGCAATTAAATTTGGTGTAGACATTCATGCGGTGATATTCTGACCTTTCCTCTACTGACCCTATTATGTGTTTAGTGCTAATTAGTTAATGAAAACATCTAATTTCAAGGACAAGCAGCCCCAATTTACTGTGCGATCAAAATCTTTGTCAAAATGTGGCTTTTGCAGCGTAGAGGTTGCTTGCTTGGACGTTGTTGTTATTGTTATTTCATGCAGCGACAGGCTGAAAACGTTAACACACAGCTGAGGAAGGGGAATGCCTTCTGAAATAGTCATCCAATGACAGTCTTATACCAACAGTCCACTTCCTGTAAGTCAGGCTAACAAGCTAAAGTACGATGGTTAAAATAACCTTAACCTGCATTAGCATGTTAGCATTGTCATTGTGAGCATGTTTGCTTGTTTTGTCCAAACAAAACTCCAAAAATGTACTCCATTTAAAATTAAATAAAGCAGAGAAAAGCAGGAAATATTCACATACGAGGAGCCTTTTTTCCTGGCAGTTGTTGACACTTTGGCTTGATAAATAGCTATAACATTTCTATTATTGCTGCCGATAAATTTTCTGTTGATTGATTAACCAATTAAGTATCTAATTAACTGCACAACACATAAAGGAGAGCTAAACCAATAAACCTTCCATGTCAATATATCATTATTGGCTTGGAATAGCTGGAGACAAAAAATGTTTATAATTTGTTTTTATGAAAAAATGACTATCCGACAATGTATCATCGATTAATATCAGTCATTTTATAAGGGAGTTTTAGAGTCACTGAAAACTCCTGCTGTATGTCACAAATGTACTTAGTAAAAAAAACAAAAAAAAGTCACAAAAAAGCAGCTTCTACAGTTCAGACAAAATAAAAACCTAAGGGGCTTATAAAAACATGTCAACTTCAAAGAGAAACGACAAAACCACAGCCGACGATTGACGAGTAAACTGAACAGAGAGGACAATGACATGAAGCAAAACAAAACCCAGACATAACAAGAAATGGAAACAAGCAAAATGCAGCAAATGAAATTGAACACGCATGGCTGCAGTTAAACATAAAAAACGAATATTTTTTACACTGCTGAGGCTGAGCTGAAGACAGGAGCTCAATAGCTGCTCCGGGGGGACGCTGCCTGTAACAGAGCACCCAGCTGCCAGCTATTGACCCCACACACACCAGATGCATCCCGTTTTCTCTGAAGAAAAGGAAAAGTGAAGCGGACGCCCTCGCACATGTGTATGTGTGTGTGTGTGTGTGTGTATGTGCGTGTGTGAGTGTGTGAGAGAGTGTGTGTTCACCCCTTCATCCTCAGTCCTAAACTCACAGCCACCAAATCTCAGCCTCTAGGGACAGCTGTCGGATTGACTTCCAAAACTGGACAGTCACTGCAACTCCAACTCCAACCCCCACCACACACACACACACACACACACACACACACACACACACACACACACACACATTAGCATCAGCCCTCAGATCTAGTGAGTGTAATCTGCTTAGTTTATGCCTGACTCACAGTCATCCATCAATTACCGAGACAGAGGGAAAGACTATTGACACTGTGTGCAAACACCATTGTCTCGCTGCACCGACACACACAGAACCTCTCAGACACTTAACTGGTTTACAAAAGAAGAGGGGGGTGGGGGTATGAGAGAGGACCAAGAGAGGGGGACAAGAAAAATAAGATGAAAAAGATGAGGGGGTTTGTCCCCCTAGGAGAACTGTTTTTGGTTCCTGGTATAACCTCTTTTAAAGGTCCTGCTTGGAACCCTTTCAAAGCACTTTTCCACCAAATTAGCTCCAGTTCTTGAGCCAGATATGTTCAAGGTTCTTGGTATCTTGGAGCTCAGAGAGGCTGAATGCACAACAACCTGTAGAATATGTCACGCCCACTTCGGTTCTCACATGAGGTTAAGTAAAACCTGCTATTTGTTGGTTCTGGCTGGGAATCAACTTTTTGGGTTTCAAACAAATTTAGTTTTGGAGGAAATTCTCAGGACGGTTAAAATTTAGGTGCATGAACTGGAAAAGAACCAGTTCCATGTTGGTGGAAAAGGGATATGAGAGAGTTCTACCTAGAACCCAACATAATGGATTATAACTAGACCATCTATGAAAGGTTTCACTTAGAACCCTCTGTGGAGGTTGTATCCAGAACATTTTCATCTTCTGAGGGTGCTAATAAGAACCCACCTAGGGCTTCTTGGGAAGGATCTACTGAGAACCCTTTTATATTCCAAGGGTTTTATTTTGAACCGGGTTATTTGGATGAAAAGTGATCTTAATGCAACCCTTAGTTTTTTACAAAGAACCTTTTTTTTCTCAAAAAAGGGTTCTTCAGAAGCAAACAGTTTTCTGTAGAACCTCAGTTCTTCAGGAAGAACCCTTTTGTGTCTCAGAATGTAGAAATGAAAGAAAACTGCTTTGTTCTGTATGCATGCCTCTCAGTAAGATGTCTTTAAATAGATGGATGGGAGGGAAATGATACATGAAATGATGGACTGACTGACTGACAGATGAGCACTTGGAATACGATCAGTTTCATTGTATTGATCTCTAGCGCACTGTACAGGGATCAGAGGTCACACAGACACACACACACAGAAACATTAGAAAGCCTCTGGGAGAAACTTAAAGCAACGTAACCATAGAAATGTCACTTAGAGCTGCTGCTGCTGCTGCTGCTGCTGCTGCTGCTGCTATCCTCAGAGGGTCAATGGTCTTCAAATGGTTTTCGCTTATCTGGAGATCCTACTGGTCCCACTGGGGAGGAAGTGAGTCAGTGCTGGGAAACATACCGCCAGCAGGCAGGGTTTCATTAGGACTAATTTAAGACATTTTATGAATATTTGAGATTAAATGCACAGAGGAAAAACTGCAGGCTCTTATGACTGGTTTGCATACCCTAATAATAACTTAGGGCCTGGAGTGCCCCCTAGTGGGCAGCTTTCGTTGACATTCACAGTAGCTTTTGCCACAAGCTTTGATAAGGGCTGATTAGTTAAAAGCTCTGTTCATGACTCTAATGGACGTCTAATGTGGCTGTAGTTTACAGTTTACCCTGATTATGGAGCGTGCTCGCAGTCCTGTTCGTTGTTTCCCCCATTCAGTCGTCATACCATGTTGTCTTATGGCAGGTGCCCATCTGGAGGTTCTTAGGGTGATTATGTAACCAAGCTTCTCCTAACAACATAATGTGGATTACCACAGCACACCTCATATTCCTCACACGCAGGACTGGATTAACTGGTCAGCTTCTGGTTTCCAGCTCTAGCATTAGTCTCAGTTCACCCACCTCAGTTCCTCAGTGTGCTGTCAGTGTATCAGTTTGTCTCTTCCTTTCCTAAGTCTTCATGGTGTAGATGAGGTTTGTGGTCCAGGTGCATCTGTGGAAGTTGCTCAGCAGCTTTTCTGATCTGTATTTTTCATGTTTGCACTTTATATACTTAATATTGTCATTCTGGTTCTTGATAAAATGATAGTACAGTTGCCTCTGTCTACTCCACCCTGAAAGAGGGATTCCTTCTCTCCCTTTTTAATTTTTTTCCCATTAAAAATTTTGGGGGGCATCATGTGTGTGGAGTGGCTAAAATCTGAGACACTCACCACTGATGAATACATCCAATGTCCAAAAAGAATTTCTGGGACTGCATTATTAAATTATATGACATTACATTATTAGTAATGGACTACATTAAACCTACAAAGGTAGGATTTTAGTGGACTTGATAAAATTAGTGAGAACATAATGTGATTTATATTTATCCAGATCTCACCCAAATAAAGGAATCTAAGGGTGGGGGGTGTCACAAGTCATGTTGCACATACTTTTTTTAATGTTTTGCAGTGGTTGAAAGTAACTACAGTTTTGAGGTACTTGGGGTCCTTTGTCATATTTTACGTCTATGAGTTGTTAACAATTCAGCCACAGATATAAATCCCCTCCAGCTTCTCAGATTATTTCATTAAAAAAAAAAACAACGTTTGAGGCCCAGAGAGGTACAATGATCCGATATTTTGCAAAGAATCTACAGCCATAGCAGCTCTTTCAGGCTGTACTTTGGAAGAACGGTACTTACAGCTAAATGCTAAAATCATCAGCAAACATGCTCACAATAACAATAAACAAATGTTTGAGCATCTAGTGTATACGATTTATGGAGATCTATTAGCAGAATCTGGAAGAAATGGAATATGATGCTCATAAGTATGTTTTCATCAGTGTAAAACTGCCTTAAAATAAGAATTGTTGTGTTATCATGATCTTAGAACAAGCTGTTTATATCTGCAGAGGTTGCGGGTTGTCTTCATGCAGGCTGCCTTGTTGCATATGTCTACAGTAGCCCAGAATGGACACACACTGGCTCTAAACACATTTTTTTCTGGCCATCATAGGTTCTTCTACACACTTGAAAGGGGAGGGTGAGGTGAGATGGATGCAATCTGCAAGTTCACTGCTAGATGCCACTAAATCCTACTGGTCCTTTAGCAGGTGTATTGCTCACTATGTTCACCATTCTAGTTTAGCAGGATAGCGTGCTATCATCTGCTAATTAGCCCTGCATACAAAGTGCAACAGAGGCTGATGAGAGGGTCACTTGTTTGGCAGGTACATACTTTGGCAGGTTATAAAACAAAAATTGATACAAATCATCATTTGGGGAACATGATTAAGTCTGTACTAAGAAGTTGTTGAGATATTTCTATCAGGACTAAAGAGGCAGACCAGCCCACTGACAATGCCATCCCCAGAGCCACCAGCAGGGCTAAAAACAGCAAAGATTTATTATGTTTAGAATACAGACAACAGATTTGCGGTGCTCTTTTTCTTTTTGCTGCACAATTAATCATCTCACAACCCTCATTTATCTTGTGACCCTTTGGTGGAGAGACCTGACCCCACAGTTGGAAAACCCTGGACAAAACTACTGTATATAAAGGAGTTAAAATCAGCTCCGCCTGAACCAGTGCAACAGTCAAATGCTGCTTGCCTCATTATTAATAGTCTATCATCATATATCAGTCATAGGGGCCATTTCTCTGCAAGGACTTTTGATAATGTAAACCTGCATGTTTATCTTTAGACAATATTTCTACACTACACTTAAAATGCAGGACTTGTAATAGAGTATTTTTACGTTGTGGTATCAGCACTTATACTTAAATAAAGGATCAGCGTACTTGTTCCATCACTGATGTAAAATTGACTTTACCTTAACAGATGTGGTTCAATCATGCTTTTTCTCTAGTTAACCCCCCTTTAATACACACACACACACACACACACACACACAGACCTGGTTCCCAGACCTGTCGTAGGCAAGGAGCCGTCAGTGCGGGCCCAACACATACAGAATCTTGGGAGTCAGCACCATACACCAAGTGCTGATGTCAGGAACTATTATACACACTTATACATAACCACACACACACATACCAGCATGCAATCTATCTCATCATATCACTTTTATCTCCACAGGTGGCAAATTTAGCCCTCTGGCTCACTGTCAGCATGTCTACAATAAACAAATCAACACAGACATACACAAAGACTAAAAGAGCCATCCTGTCATGTTAGTTAAAAAAAAGTCCACCACAGCTTTATGTATTCACCTCCCGGCTCTCTTTTTTTCACCACCCATCCATCTAAAAGCCACCTCTCTAACGTGGCCTAACACATCCTGTCAGCAGCTCCACAGGTGAGCCAGTCTCTACTCACGACGCCGTCTCACGCCAATACTCGCCCATCTTTCTCTGATTGCCTCGCCTCCTTCTCGTCTTGTCTCTAATCCTTCACACTGTGTCGCCACACTTTCCTTCTGTCTATGACTCCGTCCTGTCCCTCCTCATCTGATCACACAGATGCACCCAAGGGGCACTGCTGGGGCTTCCTTGCTTTTCGGGCAAAATGTGACACCAGGCCCCATTGCCTCATGGCTCTAACACCCTCTCACTCTACCCAGAGATGGGCAGTATTTCAAGTAAATGCATTTAAAATATGAATTTTTATCTCAAGGTTTAAACTGTGTGGAAAAATGTTTTATTTTTTTTAAATAGCCTAATCACAGTCTTTAGGTAAATGCAAGTGATTCATGTGACATGTCCTACAAATCCAGTTACACACTCAGTGTGAGCTACCGTATTTCATTTGTGATCCCCATGACCAGTGGACTGAGGAAAGCTGCTTTGGTGTTTGGTGCAAACTTCACCTCAGATAAAGATATGTAATTAAAATCTTATCATATATTTAATTAAAGCAAGCCTACTGAATGATACAGGTTGGTTTGGTTTTGGCACCAAAATTATTTGATCAGGTTTATACACAGAAACTACTTGGTTAAGATTAAAGCACCAAAACTGCTACTTGGATAGATTTGGGCATCTAAACTATTTGGTTAGGTTTAGGAAAAGATCATGGGTTGGTTTAAAAGTATGTTACATTTCGTAAGTAGTGTAACTTATGAAACGTAACTTATGTAACTTAAAACTTTAAATACATCGACACTGACTTTTGCTTTCACACACACTCAAAAACCCCAATTTCCTGGATGAATGTCTGGTGTTTGACCCATCCTCCACTTCGCAGGCTCTCTCACTTTTTATACGGCTCCCGTCATGATTACTACGGCCTCTAGAGGTCGCTGCCTAAGAATAAACATAACTAAGCTGCTTGTTCAGACAACTTCAGCAGCTGTTTGTCTGAATTCACGGCCTCCCAAGTTCAGGTCTATGATGTGGGGAATTAGCAGAGCTCATACTTTCAGTGCAGGGGGTTAAGGTCAGACCTTTATGGCGGCTAAAAAATGTGATAATATCTGTTTCGTACACAGTATATTGTTGTATTTTTAGCTTACAAATTACCTGTATTTTAATTACATACACTTTCCATACCAATAATTTGCATTTTATTTAAATACATTTAATGAGCAAGTATCTGTAATTTGTAACAATTTACTTTTTGATGTATTTCTGCCCATCTCTGACTCTACCCTTCACCACCCTTCTTCTCCAGGCTTTAGGGTCCTCTTCTAGTCACCCCACCTTCTGGTCATCCCTTGCTTGCAGCCGGTTAGCCCTGCTCAGCACAGTCCACTGATTCTTGGCCACGCCGAGGTACACCAGTCAAAATGTAATTTTCTGCAAGATTACACATGATAATGACTCGCTTTGGAGGGTCGCCATAAATGATGACTTCCAATTATAGATGCATAACTATCGATCTGTCAACAGGAGCAGTGGGAAAAAGGAGAAGAGGAGGAGAGGAGCTGTAGAGATGTACAGTAATGTTATGTTTACTGACATCTCTCTTGATGCCTCACGCACAAAGACACAGTGGACGCTGCTGCAGACAAACTGCTTACAAAGTCCTACAGCGGCTGAAAAGCAAGTATTGATGGGAGCCAATAAAAAGCCTGAGAGATGAGTTCACCTGGGAGCAGAGTAGACCTTCACCTGCTCACACACACACACACACACACACACAGATATAATATTAAACACACCTCTGTTTCCATTCAAACACCACACTGGACTGTTTCTAAGCAGACAAGAGACAAAAAACCACATTTGCTGCAATTAAAAGAAGCCTTATGGGGTGCGTCTACTTCTGCCCTTTTGCTCGTCTTATTGCCTTTCGCTCAGTACTCACTGTCAGGTTCATCCACTGGCTGGATGGCTGGTCCTCCGCTCTACAGCTGCAGTCAGTCAGTCAGTCAGTCTCAAGGACAAACGCTCCAGCTCTCCTCGCCTCCGGTCTCTGTAGCTCAGCGATGCAGCAGCACACACACACACACAAATACATAAACACACACACACATTCCCCTCTCCCTCCTCTCTGATCCAGTGCTGAGTTTACCTACCTACCTGCCTAGCTTTGCTCGCAGGGGAGTCCTGAGAGAGTGTGTCAGACAGAAAGTGTGTCTAAGAGGAAGGGGTGAGGAGGGGGGTGAGCAGCAGACTGTGGGAGAGGAGGGGAGCGGGAGGGGGACACAGCCAGCGTTCCCTTATATGCAGAGGGAGGTGGTGAGTAGAAGGGAGGGTAGAGAGGACACACAGCGCTCCTGTATTCCCATAGATACAGAGGAGGGATTTCTATTGCAGCCAGGCAAAGATGGGAGAGAGAGGGAGAGGAAAGAGGGAGGGAGGGAGCCAGAGCATCATGTTTCAGCGATGTTGAGTCAGCATGTGAATGTGATGCATGTGTTGATAGAGTTGGGAATATTTAGAGGGCATTTTCTGATGGGAAGTTATGGATTAAAGCTGGAGCTGCTGGTGTGTGTTGTGTGTGTGCTCTTGAAGAAACATCAGGATTAGAAAGTTCTCCGGATTTGTGTCGGGGTGAGAGGTGTGAA
>JAJHUR010092183.1:6692-20837 GCA_027495735.1 Lutjanus campechanus | reverse complement strand
GTTGGCTCTTGGATCAAACTTTCCAGAAAAACACTTAAATGTGATGTATGTGGTAAAGGCTAATGTTGACTTCCTCCTTAACGACCATACTCGATGTTAAGCTAACAGTTTTTACAGGGTCCCTTGAGTCGTGGGGTTGCTCAACCTCTCACAGTCCTGGTGGCTCTGCAGACTGGAAACCATCATTAACAATCGTCCTCTAAGTTGGGCTTTCCTCTTCATCTCCCTGCTTTACCAGCCCCCTGGGTGCTATCCGGCCTGAGGTCCTGTTGTGAAAACCTACCACAGTGTCATCGCTGCCGACTTTGATGGATGAACAGTAAGGGCAGAATGGGGAGAAGAGGAGAAGCAAGACGGAGGGAATGATACTTTGGAGCTGATCTCATTAATAGTTTATGTGATCATTTGCTGTACCCCTTTAGTCTTGTAATGGCCTGGGATGGCTATAAACTCCTTCCAAAAAGTGGTTAGTCTGTATAAAAGAGATTTATAAAAAGTCCAGTGAAAAGCCTTTGAGGCCCCTGATGTCTTTTTGATTAAGGGCCCCTTGTGAAATCGGTAGTAGGTGGCTCAAACTGGGGTGGAACAAATGACTGGGACCAATCGGACGGCCATAATTTCCCAATGACTGTCTACAGTTGAGAGGAGCGTGAAGAGTAGGGATGTAATTCGCTGTACTTCCTTCACTGGATGCTAAATACAGAACAGGACAGGTTGTAGGTTCACCGCTCCATTAAATGCAGCACGCTGGGTTTATCATGTCGTGTGTGTGCAACTGTGAGAATTTGAATGAGTTTACAATTGTATATGCATGTGAGTGTGTGTGTGCTCAGTGATATCTCTGCATCTGGCAGTGTTTATCAGGGCCCGGCTCCTTCAAGACTCGTCAGGATGAGTAGACGAGATGTACATGGTGAGGTCATCGGCTGGTGCAAAGTCTGAACTGGAGTAAAAACAGACTGATTTATGGCTGCTAACAAGCCACACAGTGGCTTGTGAACTGTCGGTAATATTACTGTGTGTGTGTGTGTGTGTGTGTGTGTGTGTGTGTGTGTGTGTGTCTCCTCCTTTGTGTGTGTGAGGAAGAGACAGAGGGTTTATTCTCAACAATAAAAGCCTGTATCTAATATCTGGCAGCTGACAGTTTGCATATAGTCCATACTATAACCTTCATGACCTACTTAACTGGTATCCAATATGGGATAAAATAAGACCCAGAACCACTATAGCTACCTGGAGAAGTAATTCAACCAGTATTGCAGCAGTCCAGGATAAGATACTTTAAAATATATGAGCGTTACTTAAATCAGCAACAGAGGTAAGAGGAGACTTTTAATGAAAACCAAGGGCAAAATAATCCAGTAGGGTTTATTTGAATGAGAATAAAAGTCGAGAACGCAGGCGCCAGGGGAAATTGGATTTTGATGTGTGGCCCTTAATATATTCTGTGCTTTTCTTTCTGTATTGCTGCAACGTTAAACTCAGGGGCGTGTCTAGACTTTTTTGACTGGGGTGGCCCAAGTGGGGCACTGACTTATGTAAGAGTGGCATGAAGTACACACACACACCCACACACAAGTTGGAATAGCATTAATTTACAATTTTTTATATTATACTATACTATACTATACTATACTTATATTAATTATGAAAATGACACCATGTCTTACAGTTTCTTCCATTCCTGTGCTCAAGCTTTTTTTTTAAATAAATAAATAAACAAATGTACAGTCCCAACATCACAACAGAGTTGCACCATAGAAGTATAATGTAAAGCTTCCATACTTTATTTATTTACTAATATATATTCTTTAAGTCCTCAAAAAGAAATTGTGACTCCATTTGACCTCTTTTCTCAGGCTGTGAGACCCCTAAATTCATTTTCAGCATACCACCACGAAAAATAGCTGAACATATGAACTCATCAAACAGTTGGTTGAAACTAAGGTCCCGCCTCTAACTGGATAATGGGTTAGGGTTAATAATTCCAATACTATGTTCAGTATTACTTTTTCAACATTATGTGTAATGTTGCAACATTATGCTATTTTTCAATATCGTGAGCTATATTATGTTCATTGCCATGTGCAATATTATTTTTCTATTACACTTAATGTCATGTTTGAGTCTTTAGGCATTCAAAGAGCCTCCACTACTTTTTCTTTGGATTCAAAATTCAGTCGCTCAACTGATTTATTCAGATAATAATTAAATTTTAATTTATTTGTGACAGTAATTATTTTTGGGATTTTTGTTCTTGGTCTGAGTGGGGGGAGGGGGGGCAGTTCTTGGAAGTGTATCTAGCTGCACCTTGGCATGCTACAATGAAGCAAATAAAGTGAAAGTCTTTGGTAGGTAGGTCTTTGGTAAGGGCCTCTAGATTAGCCTTTAGGTACACAAGTTCACCACAACCTAATGTGTCAGCCTAAATCATCTATTTATAAAATTATCGTGTTTACCGAGCCCATCACCGGCCCTTGTAGCCCAACTATTAGCCTGATCCACCAGGAATAAGAGCTGGAATTCAAATAAAAATAGTACTGACTGAACAAAAAAAAAGCCACTACTAAAATCTCTTCATCTTGCACCACAAATGGATCAGACTGCAGGATAAAATGGAGGATGGCTAGAGGAGCATAGAAGAAGAAAAAAAGGAAGATAAATGTTGAGAAAAAGTGAGAAAATAGGCCCGAGATTACCACCAAAACCTCAAATGAATGTGGGGGAAGATGAAATAATGCCTTTGTGTGTGTGGTTCTTGTGTGTATTCCTCGTCTACATCACCATCTTGTCCTGCAGCGTCCGACAGCAGATAAAAACAAAAAGTTTCAACTCAGCATTCCCACCAATTAGATGGCTTTTAAACACATTTCTGGAAAATAACTTGGCCTGCAGGAGGGCATACGCCTGTGTCTCTCTTTGTGTGTGCATATGTGTGTGTGTGTGCATGCTCATATATGCATGTGTGTCTTAATTCCAGTGAAACAGGGTGAGGAGTGTCTTTGCCGTCTTTATTGTACTACCTATGGTGCAGACTGGTAATTAACCAGTAGGGTGTAATTGTTTAGGATGCAGAGTGAAAACTTGGTGTCTGCACATCAGAGCAGATGTCTCAGCTACACGCTGTAAAAAAAACATACAGGATTTTAGTGGAATCACCTATTTTTTTGTTATTAACTAAACGTTACATACATTATACAGGCTTTATTTATTCATTTCTGTATTTAGTTTCAGAACTTAAAAACGAGTTATTCTAACTTTTCGTAAATATACACTCATTCTGAATTTGATGGCTGCAACATGTTCCAAAAAAGTTTGGAGAGGAGTTTGTTTACTACAGCACATCAACCAACACTCAGTAAGCATTTGGGAACTGAGAACACCGATTGCTGAAAATCTGAGAGTGAAATTCTTGCTTGATATATGACTTCAGTTGCTCAACAATCCAGGATCTCTGTTGTTGTATTTTTTACCACACATTTTCAATGGGAGACAGATCTGGAGGACTGCAGGATGAACAGTCTGGTACTCTAGTAACTGTAGTACTGTTGTAACATGCATGTGGAGAATGTGTTGCTGAAATAAGCAGGGACGTCTCTGAAAAAGACATCATATGGCAGCATAATGCTGCCATCCAGACGTCTTGTCCAAAACCTGTATGTACCTTTCATTAATAATCAAATTCATAAAGAGTGTGTATTTACAAAAAACAATACAGTTCTGTTTGAACAATGACTATCTTGTCTTCGAAATGCATAAGCTGAAAATGATTGCTGTTGCTGACGTTTTTTCAAGTACAACTGAATCATCAAGTTTATTTTTATTTTTTATTAACAAGAAAAGCCTATTTGTTGTTAGTTATTCCAAAACTACCTCAACTTGTCTTTTAAACTTCAGTCAACATCACTCACGATTTTAAGGCAACTTGGACACTAACTTTTAACTTTAAGTTCAAACAAAAAGTTATTTTTGCAGTGTAGAAACACACATTGTACAGCAAGGTGTCGCACACATTAGGCTCAATGAGCTTAATTATGTGTTCCACCTTCCTTGTCCTCCTGCATCCTTAGATGTCATTATCTTTTCCTCACTCGCGGTGATCCACCATCCTCTTCTGAATATTTTTCAGTCCCTGTTTCGTCTCCAGCTACTTTCATGTTGCCACAGGGACAAAGCTCCATGTCAGGGCTACACGAACATAATTTGTGATACTTGGCATTTGCTTCTTTTAAAAATGAATAGTGTCTGCATCCAGAACTAAAGAGCACAATAAAGCATACCAGAGGGCTGTGTGTTTGGGACAGAAAATTACTGACATGTTGTTGGGTGACTGTCTGGCTTTAATCTGCGCTCAGAGGCCTGGAAGGCTGAACAATGGAGGCCTTGGCCTGTTTCTGCTGAGCGAGGTCCGCTGTCTGTCACACACTGGCACTTTCCTATAAACACGCTAGTGGCTGGGCACGCTGGTGACTGTGGATATGAATAATTAACTGGTCTGGTCTGTGTGTGTGTGTGTGTTTACCCCTCTGCACTGTTCTGTCAGTCAGTCTGACTCTGAATGTTTGACAGTGGGACAGCCCTTTACTGAAACTCAAACCCCTCGTCTGTGATTTATGAGAGGAAGGAGTGACAGGGGTTAGATGAGGAGAGAAAACATACATCAGCACGCACAAACGCACACACACACCTATCATGGTGTTATGCTTGAGATACACACAAACCGCATGTCATTAACACTGTTTATCATATTAGTGACGCTTCAATGGAAGTGGACTGCTGCATGCGTTAGTCTGATGACGACTGCGAGACATGTGTATGCCACCTGAGTGAAGAGCAGCACATGCACACTCACACACAGACAAACACACAGCTAATATGATACAGTGGTGGAAGAAAGATTCAGAGCTTTAAAGGGACTGTTTGTCCCAAAATTAAAAAACAAACATATTTTTCCCTCTGAGTTGTAGTGTTATTTATCCATCTAGATTGTTTTGGTGTGAGTTTTGAAGGTACTGGCTGTGGACATGTGTGCCTTCTCTTTTATACATAGAACTAGATGGCACTCGACTTGTGCTCCTCAAAGCACCAAAAAATAAATAAATTTGAAAAACAACAATGTCTCTTTCCAGAAATCATCACCTATTTACTCAAGATCATCCACAGACCTTGTTGTGAACAGTTTCATGTGGGAAATATTTTCTTTTTTTCGTAAAAAGAAAGTAAATAGAGAGTAAAAGTACAAAAGTATTACCATCAAAATATTTAAGTAGCAAACTCAATGTTCTGACCATTTCTGATAAAAGTCTATCTCTCATGATGTGTAGTGTTTTTAAACAATTTAATGCAGTAATGTTACATGTTATAGCTTTAATAATGTAGCCAAAGATTATTTCATATTTTATTTATTTTTATTTTACCTTTATTTAACCAGGCAAGTCATTAAAAACAAAGGTAGCCTAGACAAAGGCAAGAGCCTCTTGAGGAAGAGGGGTAGGGACTAAAAGGCTAAAGGGGTAATAAATTGCTGGGTAGCTTGTGAGTTTTACCCAGCGATCAATAAAGTTGTATCTTAATCTAAAATAATACATATATCTAAAATATTAAAAAAAAATATTTATGCATTTATTATATTTTGTTTTAATCATCTGAATCTGCAAAGTAACTTAAGGTACACTGTGAAAATAAACAGTTTGTTTTAACTTAAAAAAGTAGATGTCTGGGCCGCCTTCAAATTTTAAGTTGACTGAATTTGAAAAGACAGATAATCTTGTAATCGTTCAACACAAATGAACTTTTCTAGTCAAATAAACTTCATATTAATTCAGTTGTACTTGAGAAAACATGTTCACAGTGTTTTCATTATGGTGAAAACATGAAATTTCTGTGTGATTTCTTTAAATATAAAATAAATGTGGTGGAGGGAAAAGTACATTTTAGTCAAGTATAAATATAAAGTTAACTTAATTACTTTCCACCACTGCAGTTGTTACTGTATGTTCTCTCTGTCAGATTATGTGTTCCTGTTTACAGTCACAGACTTCAGACTCCTGCGTGCTGAGGGTTAAAGGCTTGAACTGGAGACATAATAAGGGTGAAAGAGGGCAAGAAAAAAGTGCTGGAAGGCGATCTAGCTGTTTGTTTTAACAATGGAAAAATAAAGACAGAAAATTTGCTGGCACAAGTCACTGGCACAACACAAGTGAGCGCCACAGTGCTCCGGAAACTGACTCGACTCATTTGTGTTGATGTGCGCATGCCCTCTCCATATGAGCAGTCCCTGTGAGATACGTTACTAGTGGGGGACGTGTGCACACACACACACACACTCTGACCACTTCCACAGCTCTGGCCTTTGTTACACAGATCTACATAAACGATGGGTGGTTGGATGAGGTTCACACACATCTGCACATATGGACACAGATACACAAACACTTCTACCCAACAGGAAGAACGGCCCTTTTTAAGCTCCGCTGTTTGAAACTTGATCATCTTTGTTGCTGTTATATGAAATAATGTGCTGTCCATGTTAATTGCCTGTATGATTAATCTGCTGTTGTTTCACTGTAACTTCAGACACGCAGCTTCCTCGGTCATCATACCTGCACATACGCATCATAAGAGGAAGCTGCCTCATACACTCAGCAGACAGTGCCCCGCTTGTTGTAATACTGTTTCATCTGTGTAATTATAGAGCTTTAAGGATTGATTTCATTATGCTAATTAGACTGTGAAGCATTAACCAGAGAATGTAGCTTTAAAGTTACAAAATACATCACTTCATGAAGGAGACATTTTAAAGTTAAAATCACTACGATATGCCACAACTTTAGGATTTCGTAAACACTTCACAATATGCTATACAAAAAAGTGATAGTTAGGAAACAAGTGAGAAATGAATCAGGAACAACTTGATAATTAAGGAATTGTTAATGAGTAATTCCTGATAAACTGTGATTCGAGGATTATATAGTAAATAATGGTGAGGTACTAGAGAACAGACTGAGAATTTAATATTATTAATGAATCATTAGGTAATAATTAGTTCATAAATATCTGTGATATGACACACTGACCACAGCCTTTCCTGATTAACTATGAACCAACTGCTGAATCATTAATTATTAATTACTTAAAGCAGTGGTTCCCAAACTTTTTCTATGAGAGAAAGACCCGCACATCCCCGAGGCCGAGTGGGCTGGGTGCTGGATCACAAAATATCAAAGCATAAAGAGAGAGAGAGTGAGAAAAAAAAAAGATCCACACACCAAAAGAGCTCCCGTATGAAAATTTATTGGTGTGACATTTCGAGCTATCCGCTCAGACAGTCTGAGGAAGAGGGGATAACCCTGTTTTCTTTTGGTATGCTGATGGGTTTTTTCTCTCCTTTTATGTTCCTGGCAGGCCCCACTTTCAGAAGCCAAACAAAGTTGCCCTCCCAACCCCCAACTGTGTAACATGATAAGTAAATACATTTATATAGTAAAATATTAGCAAACAGCCCTTTGAGGGTAACTATACTGCTGATGTGACCCAAGATAAAATTAAGTTTGACACCCCTGATCTAGATTATATACCTAATTATATACCTTAGTATAAGTTTAAGTATAATGACAACAAAGTTGAATGGAATTATTTTGGTGTGAATTTCTAAGTTTTGGAGATATCTGACTAGTTCCAAGTGCCTAGTGACTAGTTCCAAGTGCCATCTAGTTCCAATACATTTGAAAGAAAAATATTTTGCTGCTCCGTTAATCATTACATATTCTTTTTGAGCCCCCTCAAGTAAAGTGATAATACTGAGGAGTAAGGTAGTCCCTTATTACTTCATGATAAGGGACTACTTAGTAGTAGTTCTCAGTATTGTGTAGTACTCTGATTACAGTTATGTCAGAACTTACTCATTAATGATTCATAAATTGTCTGACTCATTCCTCACTTGTTCATTCCTAATTTTTATGTTAGTGAAAAGTGTTACTTGGATTTCTACTGAAAACAGTGTCACAGGCAAACAAACACAACTGTGCACACACACACTTCTCCGTTCGCTCCGTCCACCTGTGTGTAATTAGCAGCAGGCATTTCCCGTCAGGAGGGCCGCGCAGTGCCAGGCTGACTGGGAATCTGACTGGGAGCGAGCCCCATGGGGAATGAACTTCCTTGTGAAACAACGTACATAACGACACAACCGACAAGACGCCGTGGAAGACAACACAGGGGCAGCTGCTGTGGGCCGCCATGGCAACCAGACAGAGGGGGGTCCCACAGACTCACGCTGCACATGTTAATGCCTCATGTAAACTGCACACACCACGCAGGACACTCAGCTCTGATGAATCCATCCGCTAATATGAATGATGAGGGTGTGTGTCTTTATTAGATGATGAGTATTTGATGATGATTTAACCACAAATCAGGAACAGAGCCATGAGCTGTTCTCATCTCAGCAGTCGTGGAGAAGGTCAGTAGTGTGATTGGCCACAAGAGGCCGCTGTATCTCTGGATAATACAAGAACCGGCTCAGTCTGGTGGAAATCAGTGATCTGCTTTGCATCCAGTAGTTATGGATGCACACACTTAATATTATTGAAACATTAGTAAAGCCCATTTAAAAGCTGGAGGCTATGATTTGTGCCTTGTGGATGAATGTTTCACATTTTCATTGGTATGGTTTATACTCCTGTGGCTTATATCTGTATGTTAGTGCTCTACATGTTTATTCATTTTCACACGTGCACCAAATATGTTTTCTGTCATTATTTTCTGCCGCGAGTCAGTAAGTTGTAATGTTTCAGATTACTTATGGTAAATTAAAGACTTTAATCTTGTCCTGCTATGTCTGCTTGTGTTTAAATATACAGTACAACTGTCTTTGTATTTGAATCACTTGTCAGTCATGGGGCAGGATACATCACTAGTGAAAAGCAAATGTTCAAGGTTGCATGAAGAGGCAAGGAGACAGGCAATGATTAGAGTAATTTCCTCAAAGAGAGCAGAGAAAGACAAAAACAGCAAAAAGACTAATTAAGCTTAAAGATCAAAATAATTCTAGAGAAAATAGTGATATGATTGGGTGAATTGAAGAGTGACAGGATAAATAACAAATCAAATTTACCGGGTATCCATCCCGTCCAGATTTGCCCTGGTGAGGTTAGAGATTAAAGCATGAAGCAATGAGACAGGTTAGAACAGAAACCAACAGCTGCACACAACACGCTGTACATATTCTTCACATGACTCGGCACACTTTATTCTAAAGGAGACAGGTATTAAAGGGATAGTTCGGATTATTTGATGTGGGGTTGTATGAGGTATGTATTGTTAGTCAGTGTATTAGCTGCAGTAGATGGCAGTTGTCAAACTGCCTCCAGTTTGGAGAAGCAGAGAGGAGGACCAGAGTGGAAGCTACACAATGAACTGTTGTGGACATGGTCAGCAATAAAAGGTATTTAAGCCACTTTAAAAGGTCCACCTAAAAAAAATCAATTTCAGTTTAAGAGTAGACTACATCAAGAATATTTTCACCACTGAAAACCAACATTACATGAGACAAATACCATTCTCTCCAAAACAACCAAACTCTTCACAGAACACAGTTGATTGTCTGCTGCTATCTTGATCTGTTTGCTTGCATTATTGTGTAACTTTTGTGTACCCAAACTAGCCTTTTAAAACACAGAAGTCACACAATAATACAAACAACCTGACAGGCCGAAGAGGACCAGCAACTCTCATGTTCTGCAAGGTAAAATTACTCATTTTGCCTATGGAGTTTGGTTGGTTTGGCGAGAGTACTATTTGGCTCATATAATGGAAGTTTGCCACTGGTAAAGGCTGTCTGACAGCAAGGTAAAGCAAAGAAAGCATTCTAAATATAGGTAATTGATTATTTTAGGAGGACCTTGTTTAAGTGGCAAAAATATCTTTTGTTGCTGACCCTGTCCACAGCAGTACATAACCTCCCGTGCTGCCGCCCCTCTCTGATTCTCTAAACTGGGGACATGTTAACCACTGTCTACTGTAGCTAATACACTGACTATTGATAATATCTCATGCAACCCCACTTTAAATAATTTGAACTATACCTTAAAATGATACACAGGATCATCAGCTAGCTGTTACTGGTTCAAACAGACACTTAAGTTTGTGAATGAACTAAATTACTACAGCTGATAGACTTGATTGTTATTTCGTGCAGTCGCTGGTGACTCTGCATGACCACACGCACATTGCCTTTGACTTTACGGGCCGGAGGCTTGACTTTAGGTGTGTTCGGAAAAGAAATTATCGTCATCGTTTCATGCACACTTGACTGCTGGTGTAAACCAGGTGCACTGACCAGACCAGTATTTTTAAAATGTCAAGCGGACACGCTGTTGTAGTCCGATTCTTCCGGACAAGTGTTACGGTGTATTTCAGAGCATTTGTTCCTCTGCAAATCTGATCTGTGCCACATGTGACAAAAGACATGAAATAAAAAGAAAAAAAAAAGTTGGAAATATAATCAGAAATGGGTCACTCTAAACCTGACGGTAGCAGCAGACTCCAGTTAGTTCATGAGTTTGTGCATGTGTGTGAAATCTGCTATTTGTGTGTGTGTGTGTGTGAGCATCAGCAGGAGTTATGGTACCACAGTGAAGAATAATTGACTGCTAATAAGTCACTGTTTCCTAACCATCACCACGAAACACACACACACGCATACAGATACAAGTACACGCACACACACTCACATGCATACACCCACGGTTCTTTGGTGGTCCATTTATTGCTGTGCTCTGTGGAGGCACATGTGTGAGTAACTCAGTGACAGTTTGTGTGTCTGCGTTAATGTTTTACTGCTGTGGGAGAAAACCATAGTTTGTATTGCAAAGAATAATATATGAATTTGTGTGCATATGCATGTTTAATTCCAAAGGAAAGTATTGTAACAGCTCCATGTTCAACATCGCATTAGTTGATTTCAATACTACCTGGATAAGATGAAACTGTACTTACAGGAGGTCCTGCAACAGAAAAAGAGAAATCTGGCATTAGAACATACAGTCCATCTCCAATGACACGAATGAAAATGTAATTTCTTCAAAGAGAGCAGAGAAGAACAAAACAGACAAGTGACTAACAGACCTGAAAATCTGGAATAAATTCAGAGAAAACAGAGAGCTGACTAGGTGAACTGAAGAGTGACTGGATAAATAACAAATCAAATTTACTCTGTATCTAAATTCTATACATCCCCAATGACATGAAGCACAACATGTGTGAGTTATGACAGCACTTCACAATCTTTTTCTTTGAGGGACCCCTTTTCTGTCATTGAGTAAACTGACAATCCCTGACTATTTTATGGATATTCCATATTATATTCAATGCATAATAATAACGCTACAGAACAACCGATCAACTGTGCAAGTTTGTGTTAAACGAGTGATTTGGATGAATTCTGGGCAGATTATTTCCTGTGAGCAGTGCATCAGAGATGAGTTTCCTGATATTTTTTTTTATCCATGAAGTTATACTTTTAATATATGATGCAGAAACTCTCCTGCATTAATAAAAAAACATTACTATTGCAATTTCTGCATTTAAGCTTACCATGACCCCCCATGAAGTTTTGGCGACCCCTAGCGGGGGTTGGGACCCATAGGTTGGGAACCAGTGAGTTATGGTAACCTCTGGTTTGTACAGCAATCAATTCCGCGGAACAGTGGTGCACAACAAAAGATCTGCACATGCAATGTGGTTTGTTAGATGATGACTGTAATTAACCACCTAAATATGGTACAGAACAAGCTCATTAGAGCTGCTGCCAGTGGAGTTTGTGGTGAAGCCGTTATGATAAACAGACTTCTGGATAAGGGGTCATGCTTTGCATTAGTATATGAAGTAATGTCAAGACTCTGTTTCTTAGGAAGATATGGTTGTATGAGACAGAGAACCAGTGTTGGAGGGAAAAGGTCGAGCTGCGCTGGCAAACTTTCGTTTAAGTATATAAAAAAACATGTCTCTGAGATTTCTCCAGGGCAGTCTTTCAGATCTGATTGAAATGCTCTGATGTTGAGCATCGGCAGCAAAAAGTACACTCATACTTAGTCTAACCAAAAACAACAGTAATGATCAAAGGACTCCTCTCATTCTTAGTGGTCTTGGCCTTAATGGAATATTCTTATAAAAGGACATTAAAAGTCCAAGCCGAGGGCACTAATAAACCACCCAAACCCCTACAAAGTGAATATATAATTTTGCCATTAAAAGCTTATATATTAGTGATTGGTTTAAATTTATCTGATCTAAATTTAAAACCAATCATGATGCTGATATTTGATTGTTAATACAATTACAGTCGATTTGGAGTTACGCCACTGCACCACTGCAGTTCTCATACAAGACGGCTCATCAGCATCTACATAAACTCAAGATTGAAAACAGACTCCCTCTGGGGAAAAGTGGGATATTTGTGGTGTTTTGTTACTATTTAAACACACAAAGTCCAGCTAACGTGACCAGAATGTATGTGAGGCTTTTAGTTTTCTGTTTGATTTAAGGGAAAGGGCATTTTTGGGACAAGAGGAGTAGAAAAACTGAAGGTGGTTGGGGTGAGAAGGCGCAGGGGAAAGAAGAAGAGAAAGGTGTTGAGGGTTATGAGGCATGAAGACCACGTCAATCATGTTTAGCTGTGTCTAGACGCCAGGACAAGGACCTCCTGGGCCAGACACTTGGGTAAACAACTGCACGCTGGTTACAGAGGCACGCAGTACAAGCAGCTTTAACCACTGAACTTGAGACAGGTGTGTGAGAGTGTGGAGACTAATGAGAAAGAAGGAATGAAAAGAGAAAGATAAAAGTGAACAGAAGAGCGAAGTAGTAAAAGACTATACAGAGCAAAAAATAGTGAGTTTTGATGCAGGAGACAAGGCGACAGTTACTTAACTCTGTCTGCCCTCTTTCCTGTTGTTCAGGAGTTTCTGTTTCTTCTCTCCACTCTCATTTGTTTCTCTGATCGAAAGGGGAAAACCTCTTCTGGTCTTGTAAAAATTTGTCCTCAGTGAGCGGATGGCGCAACAGCCTCTCCATGCCACCTACCCCCACACTATAACCCAGGCTGCAATGTGAGGACAGTGCAAAAGTAAACAAGAAGAGAGACAACGTAAACAGGACCACATCGCCCTTTTCAGAAACAGACCATCCTGCGACAAACAGCAAGCAGCCAATGAGTGTCCCATCTTTGGCAAAACCCTTAACAGCATAATGATGATCCTCTAAAAGACCAAAATACATACCACTCTGATGGAAAACACAGTTATTTACTCGATCGCCTGATGGAATCGCACAGGGATATTTGTAATTCGTGCTGATCAAGAGGTAGCCAGCAAAGAGGATAATGTGGATTTAAGGATATTCTACCTTTTTCTTATTGGCAACGAACCTCATGAAAAGACCAAAAACCAGCCACCATTGTTGTCCAAAAACTATTAAAAACACATCAGTGAGCCACAGTATTGCACTGGGTCAATCCCACATACGCCGTCATGCTGCCGTAAATAATCACAACCAATAATCATATCCCGGCAAATACAACTTTAACTCCCTGTTTGAGTTAACGTTGTGCTAAAAGTGTTCAGCTGTTATAGGAAATGACTGAGCCTTTTTGAAAATAGAACTATGTATTTGTGTCCTGCTGTATTTAAAGATTTACATCTTCAGTTGGAATCAATGGGCCGAGAGCTGAGAGCCACAAACGGGCTGCAGGGAAGTCAGAAAGTTTCACAAGGTTCAATAACAAATTGTTGGTTTTCAATAGGAAAAATACACGATTTAACAGACAACAAAGGTACATAAATAAGTTGGGATTGTGGGATTCAAAAATAAAGGCACTTTTTTTTTTCTTCTTTCATTTTAAAAAAAATGTATTTTCTTTTTTCGGTCACACCCTCAACCTTTCTGGTGGAACAGACAGTCTCCCATTTTGCTTATACTATCCTTAAACTAATCTTGGGAGATCTGCGATTCCCCTGTGTATTTTTCTCCCATGACATGTATGATTCTGGGTGTCTTATGTTTATTGTTACAGCTATTGTGTGTGTATTTGTATTAGTGTGCAAAAGTTAAAATAAAATATTGAAAAAAAAAAAAAAAAAAAAAAAA
>JAJHUR010092182.1:0-14537 GCA_027495735.1 Lutjanus campechanus | reverse complement strand
GGGCTAAAAACAGCAAAGATTTATTATGTTTAGAATACAGACAACAGATTTGCGGTGCTCTTTTTCTTTTTGCTGCACAATTAATCATCTCACAACCCTCATTTATCTTGTGACCCTTTGGTGGAGAGACCTGACCCCACAGTTGGAAAACCCTGGACAAAACTACTGTATATAAAGGAGTTAAAATCAGCTCCGCCTGAACCAGTGCAACAGTCAAATGCTGCTTGCCTCATTATTAATAGTCTATCATCATATATCAGTCATAGGGGCCATTTCTCTGCAAGGACTTTTGATAATGTAAACCTGCATGTTTATCTTTAGACAATATTTCTACACTACACTTAAAATGCAGGACTTGTAATAGAGTATTTTTACGTTGTGGTATCAGCACTTATACTTAAATAAAGGATCAGCGTACTTGTTCCATCACTGATGTAAAATTGACTTTACCTTAACAGATGTGGTTCAATCATGCTTTTTCTCTAGTTAACCCCTGGAGCTTTAATACACACACACACACACACACACACACACAGACCTGGTTCCCAGACCTGTCGTAGGCAAGGAGCCGTCAGTGCGGGCCCAACACATACAGAATCTTGGGAGTCAGCACCATACACCAAGTGCTGATGTCAGGAACTATTATACACACTTATACATAACCACACACACACATACCAGCATGCAATCTATCTCATCATATCACTTTTATCTCCACAGGTGGCAAATTTAGCCCTCTGGCTCACTGTCAGCATGTCTACAATAAACAAATCAACACAGACATACACAAAGACTAAAAGAGCCATCCTGTCATGTTAGTTAAAAAAAAGTCCACCACAGCTTTATGTATTCACCTCCCGGCTCTCTTTTTTTCACCACCCATCCATCTAAAAGCCACCTCTCTAACGTGGCCTAACACATCCTGTCAGCAGCTCCACAGGTGAGCCAGTCTCTACTCACGACGCCGTCTCACGCCAATACTCGCCCATCTTTCTCTGATTGCCTCGCCTCCTTCTCGTCTTGTCTCTAATCCTTCACACTGTGTCGCCACACTTTCCTTCTGTCTATGACTCCGTCCTGTCCCTCCTCATCTGATCACACAGATGCACCCAAGGGGCACTGCTGGGGCTTCCTTGCTTTTCGGGCAAAATGTGACACCAGGCCCCATTGCCTCATGGCTCTAACACCCTCTCACTCTACCCAGAGATGGGCAGTATTTCAAGTAAATGCATTTAAAATATGAATTTTTATCTCAAGGTTTAAACTGTGTGGAAAAATGTTTTATTTTTTTTAAATAGCCTAATCACAGTCTTTAGGTAAATGCAAGTGATTCATGTGACATGTCCTACAAATCCAGTTACACACTCAGTGTGAGCTACCGTATTTCATTTGTGATCCCCATGACCAGTGGACTGAGGAAAGCTGCTTTGGTGTTTGGTGCAAACTTCACCTCAGATAAAGATATGTAATTAAAATCTTATCATATATTTAATTAAAGCAAGCCTACTGAATGATACAGGTTGGTTTGGTTTTGGCACCAAAATTATTTGATCAGGTTTATACACAGAAACTACTTGGTTAAGATTAAAGCACCAAAACTGCTACTTGGATAGATTTGGGCATCTAAACTATTTGGTTAGGTTTAGGAAAAGATCATGGGTTGGTTTAAAAGTATGTTACATTTCGTAAGTAGTGTAACTTATGAAACGTAACTTATGTAACTTAAAACTTTAAATACATCGACACTGACTTTTGCTTTCACACACACTCAAAAACCCCAATTTCCTGGATGAATGTCTGGTGTTTGACCCATCCTCCACTTCGCAGGCTCTCTCACTTTTTATACGGCTCCCGTCATGATTACTACGGCCTCTAGAGGTCGCTGCCTAAGAATAAACATAACTAAGCTGCTTGTTCAGACAACTTCAGCAGCTGTTTTTTTTAATTCACGGCCTCCCAAGTTCAGGTCTATGATGTGGGGAATTAGCAGAGCTCATACTTTCAGTGCAGGGGGTTAAGGTCAGACCTTTATGGCGGCTAAAAAATGTGATAATATCTGTTTTGTACACAGTATATTGTTGTATTTTTAGCTTACAAATTACCTGTATTTTAATTACATACACTTTCCATACCAATAATTTGCATTTTATTTAAATACATTTAATGAGCAAGTATCTGTAATTTGTAACAATTTACTTTTTGATGTATTTGTGCCCATCTCTGACTCTACCCTTCACCACCCTTCTTCTCCAGGCTTTAGGGTCCTCTTCTAGTCACCCCACCTTCTGGTCATCCCTTGCTTGCAGCCGGTTAGCCCTGCTCAGCACAGTCCACTGATTCTTGGCCACGCCGAGGTACACCAGTCAAAATGTAATTTTCTGCAAGATTACACATGATAATGACTCGCTTTGGAGGGTCGCCATAAATGATGACTTCCAATTATAGATGCATAACTATCGATCTGTCAACAGGAGCAGTGGGAAAAAGGAGAAGAGGAGGAGAGGAGCTGTAGAGATGTACAGTAATGTTATGTTTACTGACATCTCTCTTGATGCCTCACGCACAAAGACACAGTGGACGCTGCTGCAGACAAACTGCTTACAAAGTCCTACAGCGGCTGAAAAGCAAGTATTGATGGGAGCCAATAAAAAGCCTGAGAGATGAGTTCACCTGGGAGCAGAGTAGACCTTCACCTGCTCACACACACACACCCACACACACACACACACAAGATATAATATTAAACACACCTCTGTTTCCATTCAAACACCACACTGGACTGTTTCTAAGCAGACAAGAGACAAAAAACCACATTTGCTGCAATTAAAAGAAGCCTTATGGGGTGCGTCTACTTCTGCCCTTTTGCTCGTCTTATTGCCTTTCGCTCAGTACTCACTGTCAGGTTCATCCACTGGCTGGATGGCTGGTCCTCCGCTCTACAGCTGCAGTCAGTCAGTCAGTCAGTCTCAAGGACAAACGCTCCAGCTCTCCTCGCCTCCGGTCTCTGTAGCTCAGCGATGCAGCAGCACACACACACACACAAATACATAAACACACACACACATTCCCCTCTCCCTCCTCTCTGATCCAGTGCTGAGTTTACCTACCTACCTGCCTAGCTTTGCTCGCAGGGGAGTCCTGAGAGAGTGTGTCAGACAGAAAGTGTGTCTAAGAGGAAGGGGTGAGGAGGGGGGTGAGCAGCAGACTGTGGGAGAGGAGGGGAGCGGGAGGGGGACACAGCCAGCGTTCCCTTATATGCAGAGGGAGGTGGTGAGTAGAAGGGAGGGTAGAGAGGACACACAGCGCTCCTGTATTCCCATAGATACAGAGGAGGGATTTCTATTGCAGCCAGGCAAAGATGGGAGAGAGAGGGAGAGGAAAGAGGGAGGGAGGGAGCCAGAGCATCATGTTTCAGCGATGTTGAGTCAGCATGTGAATGTGATGCATGTGTTGATAGAGTTGGGAATATTTAGAGGGCATTTTCTGATGGGAAGTTATGGATTAAAGCTGGAGCTGCTGGTGTGTGTTGTGTGTGTGCTCTTGAAGAAACATCAGGATTAGAAAGTTCTCCGGATTTGTGTCGGGGTGAGAGGTGTGAATGTTGACGTAAAGCCATGAATCGGCTTTGATCACACTGGACTTCAAATACATTTCAACAGGTTTGATTTTCCAGTCAGATTTCAGTTTGATAAATAACCAGAGACTGAAAAACTAATTTCAAACAATAACAAAGCTGTCTGTTAGCAGCAAATGAGTTCTTTAAAAATATTCATAGACAGTGTGCAGGAGTCCTTTTTGCAATTTTTTGGTTTTCTCTCTCCAACACACCTGTCTTTTTTAATAGATGTGCGAAGTGTTTCCTTTGTTCTAAAAATATTTGGCAGACAGTGATTGAAATGTTCGCATGTCCAAAATATTGGCATGGCTGATATTATAAGAGCTGCAATGATTCAACAATTAGTTGATTAGTCAATCAAAAGGAAATAAGTTGCCAACTATTTTGATAATCAATTGATCGTTTCAGACATTTTCAAGCAAAAATGTCAAACATTGCCAAGATTCTTCAATGTGAGGATTTGCTGCTTGTCTTTGTCATTTGCGATAATAATTTAAGAGTATTTTGGGTTTTGGACTGTTGTTTGGATAAAAGAAGCAAATTGAAGACAGCAATTTCACAATTTCTTGGCATTATTTAGAGTAATTAATTGACTGATAGACTGATAAATTGAGAAAATAATGAATAAATTAATCAATAATGAAAATAATCAGTTGCCATTTTACATATAATTAGATTCCTTTTTTTTTTTTGAGATTCAATATTGGCATAAATGTTGACTTTTCAAGTTTATTTTTCAACTGAAAAATGTACCACTGACCACATTTCTTATTTATTAAATACCAGGTTGGTATTAAATAAACAGATTTAAAGGAGTAGCACATTTTTGAAAATATGCTTGATCACAGAGTTTCGCGAGTCCATTGACACCAACATGATGTTCTAATATGTACCAATATATTCAATATGAAGCGAGAGGCAGCAGCCAGTTAGCATAGCTAAGCAAAAAGAACTGTAAAACAAGAGGAACAGCTGGCCCGGCTCTGTCCAAAGGCAACACCACCTCTAAAGCTCAGAAATGAACCTGTTTAATATGAACAAAAGCCGAAATGTAAAAGTGACAAGTTGTGGTCTTGGAGGGAGTTATTTGCTGGAGTTATTTCTTGTATTTATTATAAGGTTGCCAGCCAACCATTGCAGACTCCAAGAGGTGATTGGGTCAGCCAAAGAAAAACAAAAACAAAAATTGTACTTTATACATTTTTTTGCACAAATTAAACCCAGAAGACATAATGTGTTAATTGCGGAACTTTAAAGGTGCTAACAGGTGGGTTTTGTTACATTTAGACAGAGCTAGTTGAGCCGTTTTCATGTTTCCAGTCTGTATGCTAACCGGCTGCTGGTTTGGGCTTAAAATTTAAAGTCATTAGAGTGGCATCAATCGTCTCATCCAAGTATTAGCCAGAAAGAGAAGGAGAGTTTTCAAAGCGGTGCTTAAATGTTTAACTTGAATGCAAAAATGTTTGTTGTGTGTGTGTATTAAAAAATATATTGGTCAATGTGTATTTATTAGATGCGTTCAACTCTTTTTTTTTCCTCTTCCAATTGTGATATTTATAATACTGGCTTCAAAAAAACAGCATGGATCAGCCTCTAGTCAAATACGAGATTGGGTTGGCCTCGCAGGACAATAACTACCACATAGTTTAGGCAGTCTCTGAGTTTAATATTTGTTTGTGTCACTGACAGCTCATCTCACACTTCTCTGAACAGGCCTGGTGGGGTAAAAGACCACCCATCTGGTGCTCCATGGTCACAGTAAGGGAGCAGAAGAAACAAATATTGTTACAGTACAACTTCCTGCACATTTTTTAATTTACAGTTTCATTCTTTTCTAGAATTAATCTCTCTACCTGCACTTAAAAGGATTTCAAATCTGTATTCAGGACAATCTATGGTTGCAGGTATGCTAGATTACCCAATAGCAAGAAACAATACCACAATTAAGTAAAAGACAATGGGGTCTAAAACTAGATTTGAAAAATGTAATTGAAAATTTTCTGTTGTTTTTTACTGTAGAAACGTGTTAACGGCCCTGCAGTCAAACACGTGGTTTCACTTGTCTGATTAGACTCTTTACTCCCCTTCAGTCCTGAGAAAAACTCTAATCAGGCCAATAAAGTGAAAACACCTGTGAACAAAGGGCACATAGGGCCTTTATATGCGCATGGTTGCAATATTCCTTCATTTTTTTCAATATCTGAAAACACGGAAATGAGATAACCCTATTACTTTTCTCTATTTCACTGGGATTTCCAAAACTGTATGGAAACACTGAAATGCTTGTGACAATCATATAATATATGACATTTTGTCATATACCATCAGTAAAAACATATTTCAGGGTAAAATACCTCAACAAACTGGGTCAGGTTGTTGGTCACACCTGACCTGTTATGTCCAATTGTGTGTTTTCTTAGTAAACATCAGCTGCACATGCATACATAGTGGTGCTAAATGAAAGGGAAAAACTGTGGCTTTGATTTTTATCTGTTTTTGTTTTTGAGTAGATTAAAACATTCTGATGACATGACTTCTTCCATTAGATGAACAATAAAATGGATGGTTAAAAAAAACATCCAGGTCTTCCCACACACATCCATACAGTGTACTCTAATGTCGTTGCATTAAGAGGGAACCGAAGAATTAACCTTGAGGTATGGCCCACTAATAAAATCTTTGATTCCAAAATTCTTGTGCAATATCGGACAAAACCATTCATTATCAATTCACCAACCAAAAAAAAAAAAAAAAAAAAAAAAAAAAAAAAAAAGAAGAAGAAAAAATCACACCGTCATTATTTGCGCGCTCATTATATGGTCAAAATTACCTCAGCTTTCTTGCCTGTAATGACGGCATATGAGGTAACAGGGCTGAGGCAGCATGCCAGCTCAACACACTAACAATGAGGCATCAATGTCATGTGTTTTCTCCAACATGGAGGCTCTTGAGATAACATGTTTGCTAAAAGTCTTTTCTCCAGCTCAGTTTCAGTCATTCTCTCCATTTGTGGGAACAGCCTGTGTGGATATCCCGGGCTTCTTCAAGTTTCCCCAATATGGGAAAGTTTCTCTTTCATCACAGACTCTGTTGCTAGGACGAGCCTCATTCCTTCCCTTCTTACGACTCACATTCCTGGATTATTCCTGGATAATTGTTCATTGCACTGAGCAGCATTTTATCTCCCTGGCTCCTCGTAGCTCTTGGTTTGGGCGTGACTTGTCCGAGCCCGGCTCCAGGTTCAGGATCCAGAAACCAGGTGTTTAGTTGAAACCTAGACCTGTGCCTTTGGGTCTCTGTGTGGCCCGGATGGGCTCGGTGATGCCCCTGCCCTCTGGACCCAGGCCCATCCCCGGACTCCAGCCCATGCTCTGCAACATGCGGCTCCCCATGTTGGTGTCAGGGATGGGAGGTGCGTTCTCCCCGACCAATCCTGAGAAGAGAGGTGACAGGTTAGAAAAGAGGGAGATTTCAACTGCTTGTGTGTATCAGTGCATTCACACACTCTTTGGATGGTCCCAGTTTCTGAGATGGGAGGTTGTTATTCCAACTTTGGTGCGCTTTTATTTTGTAAAGTGCAAGAGTAGAGTACTAAGAGATGAGCACAGGTCTTGTTATCAGGGTTAATGTTAATAAATAACATTTCTACTTAATCTAAGTCACTATGTGGACACCAAATAACAGTTACAACTTCATACTATTATGACAAATTATATGTCACAAAATAAATGATATGCATTACGTTAATAAAAAGTTATCAGCAAAACATTTAGTCTCATCTGTTATATTTCTGCACATACTGTATACAACTTGGCAACACACGTAACAAAATTTTCTCCCTTTCAAAATTGTTGTTCTGACTTCAGGGGTCAGCCACATGAATTTAACCAGTGAGGAATGCATTTCCCCCATTATTCTACACCACATGAATACATTAAAACTGTGTAATATGAGACAAATGAGGCAAGAACAGCAAAATGCCTATACATATGAATATAACTCTGAATATAACTGAAGTAATTTAAACCACATTTACAAATGTTTACATTTCATGATAAGTAGCCATCGTCAGCTATGAGGTTAGAAAAACAGCTCTGTGAGCTTTGAAAACAACAAGACCACAGAGCTTTGAAAAGGCTAATTACATGTGCATTAATCCAAACTAAATAAAAAGTCAAAAATAATGTCACAAAAATACCACATGCCAAGGACAGAAATAATAAACAGCAACACGGGGGTTATATACAGTATTAAGACTACCTTACATTAAGGTTTAGTCACCGTCACCAGTGTCACATTCACGACATGTTTTGAGTGGAGAATGTCTGTTATTTTTCTAATACAGTGATATATCGTCAATGGGGAAAAAAATCTTTAAATTTTAGGTCGTATCGCCCACCCCTGCCTTGAATGCAATCTAATAAGGCCCGCCATTCGAGCAGCTAGTTCAGTCAATCAATTACACGATCAACAGAAAAGTGGCAGCAATTCTGGTTATCAAAAATCATTTCAAGTAATATCAAGCAAAAATAACTTTTGCCTCAGTTCCTTAAATTTGAGGATTTGCTGGCAAGTGTGCCAGAAATTAACATGCCGAAGTCAACTGTCAAATGTTTTATTTATTAGCAGTTGGAAAATAACAACAAAGACCAAAGTTAATCGTCATGTTTAATATAGTGCAGCAACGTCTATAAAACGTCAGACAATAGTAAAACTTTTTTAAGTCCAAGGTTATGTCTATAAATGTATCGCTTTGTCAGTCTAACATCCAAAGATATTTAGTTTAATAAATAATAAACTCTATATTTCAGAGGATGAAAAGTGCTTTTTTTTGCCATTTTGCATGAAAAATTACTTTAATAACTAATTGATTATATCACCTTTACTCTAGGTACTTGTGATGGGATGTTTTAATGTTAACAGATGAATAGATCAGGAAAGTAATGAGTTAGTTGCAGGTCTGGTAGCAGTGTTGTTATGTTTGTAATTTAGCTACTTCATAATTAAAATGCTTGTCTCATCTACCATCTGCCTCCATATAAATGTCTAGACCGCAAAACTTGCTCCACTGCCAGCTCTCCTCCACTGACATCATCACTCCATTAAAATTTTTAAGTTACATCTAAGTAATGTAATCATGTAATCAACTTAGCCACATTTCCAGACGGTGTCCCGACCAGACAGTGGTCATTCTGTCCTCACCGTTCCTGGAAGCCCACAGTCCAGTCAGACACTGTCCTGTTGCGCGTTTTAATCCCGTCTTTATTTGTATGAAGCACTGGGCAAAGCTGCCCGCTCACTGACACACATGCTGACTGCTGAGTCCCAGGTGAGTTCGAGCCAAATCACCAGGATGTGAATTTGGCAGGCCCATGCCGCCGTCACCCTGCTGTGAGGTCAGCACCTGCTGTTCCTGAGCACTGCACCTGTGTCTGGAGCAGGTATCAAATGTGTCTGATATTTGCAGTGCACTGCTGATTGTGTCATTTTGGACAAAGAAAATTCAGAAATCTATAATACATGAGATTTACAGGAGTTTTAGCAAATACTTTTTAACCTTCACTTTTTCTTGTCTTATATTTTCAACTATAAGACAACATGACCCCACACAAATTGCAACAGAAACTCTTTTAACTGTTCCAGTATAGAAAATATGTCATTTAAAACATATCGAAAGTTTTAGAAAAAACACAAGTGGGAGAAAGCCAAAATACTGAAACTGGTGATGCTACAATTTCCCATTGCCATCAATGTTAAAAAAAAAAGATTTATGTCCACAAAAGGGGTTCAGTGCTGTCCAAGACAAACAGAAACTGTGTTTTCCCTGAGACACGGAGTTGGATGTAGTACAGTGCATGTGCTGAAGGAAATTTTTAGCACTGGCCCATTTGAGCAAGTGAGTTGCCAGATTTACTTGGCTGACATGGCACTTTACTTGCCCCAGGCAATTCTTATTGTTGAGCACCACATCAGACAACGAACTGCAATGTCTCTCAGCTGGCACTCCACTGTCCAAGCAATACTGGTGTCAAGATGTAAATGATGATAAAAAATGGGACATGTCTTGAAGACTAAATATATTATACTGGGAGTTCAACCTAACAGCGTTACGGTTTGCTGTCTCCCCCGTCTTCCTCCAAAGGCATCAACTTGCCCAGAGGTAAGGAGAGTGGTTTGGGGGAGGGAGTGGGGGATACACAAGTGTTACTGGCTAAGAGCTAATCCAGTATCTCTGCTCTGACAGCATGACTAGCCAGCTGACTCTTGTCCAACAAAGCTTAAGAGGAAAGGGGGTTAAGAGCTAAAGCAGGGTTTAATAGTGAGAGAGGAGGAGAGAAGGATGAGGGACTCCCTTCCCTCAATTAATTCTTTTAAAAATGTGTAGTGAAACCCTCACTTTTCATCCCAGTCCCTCGTGTTTACATCAGTGTACGTGCCAGACAGACGGCAGTGAGGAAGCAGGCGGGTGAACATACTGAGCTCGACCAAGAGGGGGAGGAAAACAAGTGAGAAAGTGAGAGCCAAAAATACAGTAAAAGGGCCAGTTGGTAAAAAGTGCCAGATGGTGTGTGAGGTGTAGCTAGGTGTGCATCCAATACCTGAGGGGGCGGTGGAGCCGAGGGGGGCTGCTTTTCGCCTCCGCTTGACATCCCCTGTACATAGAGAGCCGAGGTGCCCGCTGGTCTGTCTGCAAAACCAGCCAAGCAAGACCAAAATATGGCAGCATTAGTTTTACTTCAAGTAACACTGCAGAAAGTGTTCTTATTCATTTGAAAAATACCATTAAACACTATGAAACCATTGCAGCAGTGGGACAAAGTGGGTACTAAAGGAAATGAATGTGAGCTCTGGTCATAAATCACCAGCGTTTTAAGTTAAATTGTTGTTCTCACCTGCTGGCTGTTTTTACTGAACAGCTCCTCCGATGCCCTCTGTCTGACCGTGGGTCCCAATGCAACTGAAGTGCCAGAGAGGGAAAACAAAAGTTAATGTTCAGTTAGCAAGTAAGTAATCCATGCAATAACACAACGCTATGTATTTTATCAACACCAACCCCACTGGGTCCTTGAAACAGATCAAAATCTTTGCATCCTTATTAGGGCTGCACAATTAATCAAAATGTTATCGAAGTCACAATATGGCAATATCCAAACTGCAGAAGCTGCAATTTTTTGATAAAGGAAAAATGTGAGACAAAACAGCATTATAATTTGATCTGATTAATTTGAAACACTCAAAAATAAAATATATATGCAAAAAAAAAAGGACAGGGAAAAAATAAAATAAACAACAGACTTTCAATGAGCAACATAAATTAACATTTCATGCCCGAAGTGGCTTGTGCAGTCGCAGGCATCTGTTGCCTTCGTCCCCCTAAGTGTAGACCTTATGTAAATCATAAAGTGTAAAGAAACATAATAACGAAGTACTGTAGTGCTGCAAAGATGCTCTGGCCAACAAATCTTGCTCTCCAGGTGTAAGAAAACATATTTGTTTGGTACAGACCCCAACAAATATCACATCATCATGATTTAAATTGGGGGTTTTTTTTGTTTTGTTTTTTTGTTTTTTTAAGTGAAAATTGCGATGCATAAATGATCATTCCAATGAATCATGAATCACTTTGCATTCACAACAGCTGTCACCTAATTTAAACCCATCTGAAAAGGAACTAGAAGGCACTCAGAGAGCACAGGCCTCTGCCAAGGCTAATAGTCCATTCTTCTATGATATGCAATTTTGCAAGCGCAAATTTCACGATCAATATTATTGCTTGGTCTTGTAAAAGGAAAACCTCCAGCATTTTTCATTACTCACATTTGATTGTGAGTATCTGTGTCCTTAGCCACACCTTAATTTGAGAAAAAAGCAATGTTACAATTGTGAAATGGATTCATCTTTTTGTTTCAACTGGCTGTTTTGTCACTGTTGAACTTTACTACCACCTACTGGATTTCAAGATGTGTGGCACTGATTCCGCAGAAGCCAAATGCCCTATCTCGCAATGCTGACAACAGCAAAAAAGTATTTATGTATCTGCCCCGTGATTCAGATGCGCTCCTAACTTCAGTGGCTTCGTCCATGGCCAATGCTTCATTCTACCACAAAGTTTTATGAAAATCGGGCCAGTAGTTTTTCCATAATCCTGATGCTGATGAACAGACAAATGTCGCCAAAAACATTTCCTCCTTGGTGGAGGTAATAAAATGAATTGAAGAAACATGGCTCACCTGTCCGTGTTCTCTCCTCGAGCCCGAGCTAAACCAAGGCCTGTTGGAGATATAAAACTGTCATTCAGGCCCTCAAATTCCCATCAAGGCAGCGTTCCAGGGACAGAAAGCAAAGTGCTATTCATCACCATTTCTCTTCGAAAGTGAATTGTTGGCCCTTGTCCACCACAGAAACTTAAGAACCTTTTTAAATTTAACTTGGAAGAATTACCTGCGCATGGACTGCAGAAACTTAGTTACAGTTTAATACTTTTAATTGATTAGACCTCAAAAACTGTGACACAGACGCACCAGTAATATGAAAATGATTACATCAATATTACTAAAAAAAAAACTCCCTACAAGACTCCTGGTCTGATCTTGCATGTCTACTGTCAAATAATGTGCCTATACAGGGGATGTTGTGACATGTATTCCAGTTTATTTTGATTTTATATTGTATTAATACTAATTTAAGGCAATTTTATTGTGTGTTTTTGTTTTATCTGACGCTGCTGTCTGCAAACTAAATGTATGCACTAGACAATTAAATCTTAAATAACAGAACAGTCAGAACTAACAGCAATTTAAAATGTGGGACTCACTCATGGGAGTCCTGGCTCTGTCTGCCCAGTCTGTCGTTGAAGCTTTGGCTGGAGCTGCCCTGCAGCCCCGCCTCAGACGCCTGCTGGTTTCCATGGAGACGACTCAGTCTGGCCTGGAACCCTGACAAACACAGCATGGGTTCAGGACATGATTATTGAAATGATAAGATTAGTTTGATCATTTTAACACAAAGTGCAGCAGACAGTTCACGTTGGACGAGAGGCAACTGAGCCCAATATGTCGCTTCAGTCTCGCTGGGAAACAACACAGGGAGGGGTGCTCTGGCAGCTTTAATTAAAGAGAGACACAGGATTGCTCAAAATCCTGCTTGGTTATATTAAACCTACTGGTACAAAAGAGAGTAGCCACTGAAGATGGACTGTAATCTGTGAGGCACTGGGATTTGTAGGTAAAATTGATCAGGTATATATTATTTGATGTACAATTTATTTTGCCTGTTTAATACCAAAGGCATAGGTAGGAGTTTTCATTCCCTAAATTTACCTTACAACAACACTTTGTAGCCATACTGCTGAAAATCGCCTTGATTTCTGTCTGTGTGAAGTGTTTGCCTCCTACTGGTCATGAGTGAGACTGCAACATCATTGTAAAATTTATGTGACTTTACATTTCCATCAGGCCCCCAAACCTTTTGATTAGAATGTAAAATCTGACTATATACTCCTGTTGTATTATCTACATTTGAATGAAAAAATCTGTAGCAATCCACTTTCAGAAAGACATTTATTGTGTCTGAATTGCAAAACAATGATGCTGCTGTTTCCAGCCTACCTCTCTGAGCTCCAGGGCTCATGAGGGGGAAAGATCCTGTGAGGATGCTGTTGAAGACTGGGTCAGCTAGGTCCAGCTCCTCCGATCCCGTCTCCCTCTCCCACCAGGGAACCACTCCTGCTATCCCACAGGCACCTCCGGGTCCTGAACCAGAGCCAGGCTCGCCCTCATAGAACCAGTCGCTCTGCTCGTCATCACCTGGAAGAGTGAGGACAAAGGCATAAAGTGTGAAGCCATGATCATGAGCGGTGCCACAGGTGTATTCATTGAGTGATTATACATTTTTCCACACTTGGAACAATATTTGTGCATTGTTGTTTCATTTTACAGGATTTGATTAAGGACTCATGAAGGAAGCTCTATTACAGCTACACCTGTAAAAAACTAACTGATGTGACATAAAAAACTAGGGTTGTTCAGATACCCATACCGGTATCAGAAAATGACTGATACCTTAAATGTGTGATCAGATACTATGAGTACGCAAGTCTATACATCGATCCGATACCACGTAATTTCTTATCCCAAAACAGGACCCTACTATTTCCCAGCAGCGTCCCAACTAAGTTTTATATGGTCAGCAGAGGAGAGCAATGGCAGTTTTACCAAGGCACCAGCGGTGTTATTGTAGTCAGCTCTTGGTAAGCCAAAGATCTCTCAAGTCCATGTCAGGAGGAGAGTGGATTGTGTATTTCCCAGTCCAAGTTCCTCCAAGAGTTGCCCATCTTGTCAGAAGTAAGGCTGGCGCTGCAAACCTGACTAAGTTACCGACTGATTAGCTGTACCATAAATACCCAGCGTATATATCATACATGATCCACTGAACTTCAAATACAGATGCTGTTATTTCAATCTTTATTCCCTGATTTGGTTTGGTTTTGTGGGAATCTGCTCAGAGGAGTCTTCTTGAGTTTTCTTTCTTTTGTGATTGTGAACTGGATTGGACTGAACTATTTGGAGTTGTAAGAAAACCTTACAGAGTGGATTAAACTTAATCAAGTGGATTTTTTTCACACACTGGTATCTAGACCAAAGTTCTGGTGTCGTAATTGGCATTGGGAAAAGAAAAATGGTGTCTGAACATCTCTAATAAAAACCTAGAATATTCAGGTGTTCACTCTCATCTAAAAGCAAATAATAAGCAGTATAAAAGACTAATATAGTAATAAAACACAGCCACAACAAAGGCATAATGATCATTATCAGGCCAAACACAGAGGCACAAAAATGAGACCCATCAACAATTAATCTCTGGAATTAGTTCTCAAAGGTTTGATGGCAGCCATTATTTCAGTGACGTGTTGGTATAACAG
>JAJHUR010092181.1:0-10554 GCA_027495735.1 Lutjanus campechanus | reverse complement strand
GCTATCTCAGTTATTATTTTGGGTTTCAGTGGATGACAGAAGGATCTCAGTAAACATCGAAGATTTGAACACGTAAAGCTTTTTAAATGTGTTTTTGGTTGCAGGACAGCAGTTTGCACCACTTTGGTAAAAATGGCTCGTTTATGTGAACAACAGGATAAAGACTGAACCACTGAATATGTCACAGGAACAAAAAGGTTTTTATGGGGACAGGGCAATCCAGGTCTTTTCACGTTTTTATCTCTTTTGTGTGTCTGTGACCTTTCTGTAATGGAAAAGCTATAAAAATAAAAAAAAAGTATTAAAAAAGAAAAAAGAAAAATCAGGCTGCACTCACCGTTCTCCTTCTCTTCTCCGATGCAGTCGCTGATGGACTCTTTGAGGCCGAGCGTGGCCGATGAGGGCATCGTGCCCAGGATGGACTCCAGCGACGGGGCTTTTCTCTTTGGGACGTCCTCCCCGTCCTCCTCCAGCTCCTGGTCCTCCTGCGGCGTCTTCTGCTCCAGTTTTATCAGAGCCTCCAGCGTGATCTCCTCCAGCTCTTTGCCAAAGTGTTTGGCCACGGCCTGAAGCACGTCCTCCTCCTCTGCTTCCTCGCCGTCTGCTATCTTAGACGATGTGGAGAGGATGTCTTCGATGTCATCTACACCATCTGGAAGAGGGACTGAGAGTTTTGATACAGAGTTAATTTGGTGTTTAATTGATCCCTTAAAGGAAATTCTTGTTTAGCTTGCAACTAGAGCTGCAAAGATTAGTTGATTAATCAATCGAAAGAAAAAATAGTTGCGACTATTTTATAATCTATTAATCATTAGTCATTTTTCAAGCAAAAATGTCAAACATTTGCTGGTTTCAGCTGCTTAAATGTGAGGATTTGATGCTTTTCTTTCTTATTTATGACAGTAAATGAGCAGTCTTTTTGGTTTTGGACTGCTGATTGGACAAAAGACTTGATGATTCATCAAATAATCATGAAAATAATTGGTAGATTAATCGATAATGAAACTAATCGTTAGCCCAAACACTTTGAAATGGACGGCAGAGGTCAGGATCAGCTGCAGATCAGCCTGGAACTGGTCAAAACTGTCTTCAACACGTCATTAGGGGGACAGACACTTGCAAAAACAGAAGGTTGAAACCAAATCCTCTACAAACATTTACAGCTACTGAAACAAAACAGTGTAAATCAACAGGTTCTCAGTTAACTCAGGACCTCCTACAGGAGCCTCAAAACCCAGGAGGTCTCTGATCTCAGAGAGACCAGCACGGACAATTTAAACAAAACCACCCAACAGGCTCAGAGACCAGTGAGCAGGACAAATACAGATCAAGACAATTAGCCTTTATGGCTCAATATGATGTCATGATGTTAATTAATGATAATTAGCATGTACTGTTTATATGTAGTTGGTAGAAATTATCCACAAATGTCATGGTTAAGTATGTGATCATTAATGGTAATAATTACAAAGCAACATGTTTGAAAATTCTATGAATTTATCCCCCAGATTTGTGGGATAATTCACAAGTGTCACTTTCATTCAATTATCACAGACTTAACCATGAATTTGGGGGTAATTCACATATAAAATTCATAGAATTTGCTTTGTAATTACCACCAACCGCATGAAAATGGTCCTCGCAAATTATCACAGACTTAAACATGAAGTGTGGGGGTAGTTTGGAGGAAATTTGTGGGTAATTTCTCAGAAATTTCAAATATATTACTTGGTAATTACCACCTGTTTACCAGAAAAGTATGGTACCAGGAAACTGAAGCATTACCAGCTCATGTTTTTACAGTTTGTCCCCCTGAAGTCATTCCTACATTCTTCAGCTTCAGTACACCAAATTTTAAAAAAAACAAAACGTTTTGTCAACTAAAATGTGCGTCATAACTTATGTTTACAACTCGGGACGCTTTTCCTCTAAATTTCACTGGAGGCCAGTTTTAAAGTCTCTCTAAATGCCAGATCCAAAAAAAGAAAAATCTCAGAGGGAAACAGAGACTTTAATACTTCAGGCTGCAGAAGGAGTTTATTTTTTCTTTTGGTCAAAAATGGCTGTTTTCAGAATAAAGGCTGCAGACCCCTGAACCAGGGGGTCACTTGTCCAACGTCCACTGAGTCACTGCGGACCTCAACAGGAAATGTTTTTAATTAAAAAAATGTGTCATGGGATGCCGCAATGCAATGCAATGGACTTTTATGCCTTTAATGATGGGACAGCTGGAGATACGACAGGAAAGGAAGAGAGAGACCGCAGGGATGATATGCAGCAAAGGGCCGTCGGCTGCAGAAGACTCATATTTATGAGTTATTTTTAATAATTATAATACAGTTTTTATCACCTTTACCATGTTGTATCTTATTATACAGATCATGAGTCGTCTGTATTCCCCGAGGATTAATAAGCACACGGTCACAGTTTATGGTCAGATTGTATAATTAGCTGGCTATAATTATATATCATAATATCAATATCCCAATTAAAAATAATACAAGAAAAAAAAAACACATTTCATTATATTTAGAACAACCACAGCTGTAAAGAAAAGAGAGAAGATTAAGATAAAATGCCACAAGTGCAGTGAAATAATTGTGTTTCCCAAACGACTGAGAATAGAAATGCTGATAAATAATCACATCCAGACAAAATAATTGGGATCATAATTTCGTCCGTCCTCTCGCGGTCCTGCTATCTAATTAAAACGTATCCTTTAATCAGCATTAATTAAAATGTCCTCACACAGACTTCAGCCCACAAGTCAGAAAGAGACAGACTCAGTTTTATCAGTTTGAGAAGAAACGAAAACGCCGCCGGATCTGAGAGCGCCGCCGCAGCAGCGGCAGCTGGAAGAGCAACACGCCTGAAATCAGTGACAGCCTGCGACCCCCCTACTGTGAGAAAACAGGGTGGGGGGTGGGGGGGGTACGACGAGTGTGTGAGTGTGTGTGTCAGAGAGAGAAACAGACAAAGACAGAGGGCCAGAGATAAAGAGCCAAAGGTAGAAACAGATAAAGAGGAAGAGTGACAGTGAGCGGTGACTCTGATATTTGTTGTTTTTCATGGGTGGGCCTGTGTGTGTGTGTGTGTGTGTGTGTGTGTGTGCTCTGACTTCTCATCCTGTCTGATTGGCTGAGGGCGATAAATAAAAGCATCGTCACACATTAAACATGGCGGCGTTCCCCTCTGTGATGTTTGTATTTGGCCGTCCCTCTGAACCGAGTCGACAGCTGACTGTGTTATTGCTGCTGTTGGATTAATTTAGTGCTGGTTTTCGAATCTTACGCAACAAAATTATCATTTTCAAAAAGACAAGTCTGTTGCAACATTAGCATCAGAATCAGGCTGTAACATTCATTTTAAAACTTTCTGCCCCCTTGTTGTGCACACATCTTTGATGATGTTGCATTAAAACGGTCTATACAGTGCAGTATATAATCTCATGGTTAGTTGAAGCCCTAGTGGTTAACACACGTTTAAGATTTTCACAATGTTCTACAACATAAAATACATCAGTATATACCCAGGTGGTTGCTAACAAGTCACTAAATGAGATTACAGAGGTTGCTGGCAACATTAAACGTCATCATGATGATGCAAAACAGCCTAACATCTGCTTTTTACATCTGCTGATTGAATTTATCCCTCGTGAAGATTATCTTGGTGAAAAAAAAAAACTTAGAGTATCATAAACTTTTGTTTGCCACAGAGCTTATTTTCTGCACCGATCAAAAAATCTGAAGGAAAAATCCTTTTGGCTTTTTGTTGAGGGAACCGAAGTGATGCTATCATCCCTGCAGCACTCTATAGGAAAACCAAACTGCAAAGAATTATGGGACAGCTTCGATGCAGTTGGATCCCTTGGTTCAGTTCGCCTAAACATGCTTTCTTACATATAAACTCAGAGCTCAGACACCGCTCTGAGCTTCTGCAGGGATCAAACATGTGACCTGGAGGTTACAGGATCATCCCCTCATCCACCCTTCAAACCGACGCTCCTTTCTGCTCCGTACCTTCTTTAGCGTAGGCGGCGTAAACTCCTCTCAGTTTGGGTCTGCTGTTCTCGAGCTCTGCGTCTATTTCATCCTGGTAGCCTTGGATTTCATCTGTTGAAGATAAAAAAAACACCAGCGAGTTAAACCTCGAAAGAATCCCGGATCAATAATCTTACATGCAGCACTGAAAAGGAGAAAAACGGTAACTTTTCTCATGAGAAGAAATTATACATCTTTTGTTTTTCTGAACCTTTTGCTTCTGCTATAATTACAATATAACATGTTACTGCTGTAACATAATGTATGTTAATTACATGTCGTGCTGAAAGTAAATCATGTGACGACAGGAAGCTGCTTCCTCTCCATGTACTGCAGTGATGTAGTTCTCTTTTTCTTGCTTCAACCACATCCAGCAGTGATCTGCATTTAGTCAAGGTCAGCCAAATCTCAGTCTCATCGAAAAAAGATAAAGTTACCAAACTTCTGACTGCCCCGAAAAGCTGATAAAATGAATAGTTCCAAATAAAAATAGAAGAAATTAGCCTGAGAGCCAAGATTTCTTGAATGTGATGGCAAACAGACAAGGATATCACATTCATACCTTCGACGTCATCCATCTTTTTCTTCAGCTCGATCTCCAGCTGGAGGATGAAGACAAAAGGAGGGAGATTTAATAGAAAGAATGAACCTTTTCCAAATCTTTCGGTGGGTACAGGGTGAAACGATTACAGAGTAAAACATCTCAGAATAAAAGAACATCATAACACAAGGACTGTGGGTGGTTGACAGCAGCAGAACATTTTCTTCCCAAAAGCACAAAACACCAGGCATGAGTTCGATTTTAGTTCTGTTGGTGTGAGACACAGCTGAGGTGCAGCACGCGGCGCTGACTGACAAACACAATCCACAGCCAGATCTTTGTTTCTGGACTGTGAAAGTGACTCAACATTATGTTCCCTCTCCTGCTTTTCCATTGTGACGAAAGAAGATGATAATTGCTGAGCGGAAATTCGTCAAAAAAGGAAGCGAAGGTTGGAATTAGGAGGATTAAACGCTCAACATGAGGACCAAAGCTTTGATTCAGCTACATCTCGTGGCCGTTCTTCAGCAGAGTTTCTCACCGTTATGTGACGGAAACTCAGGTGAAAACAACTAAACGATCTCCATGACAACTGAGCAAACTCCACCATCCAATGAGGAAGGCCAACAGATGTGGTTGAAAGCTACAGAGGCATGTCAACAAGTAAGTCAGCTCTATTCTCTCTAGCTCATGTAGTGCAGCTGGAGAGTCGTACATTTTTGTCTGCAGCATCTCAAAAAGGTTCATTTTTTTCATGATACTGGAAGCTAAAATTCTAGCACAACAAATCCTGAGTCAATTTTTGCACGATTTTTATGTTTTAAAGGTTTTTTTTTTGCCAGGATTTACTATAGAAGAGAACAGTGATCTTTGACATTTAACTTTAGAGGTTAACACCCTTCATTAATTACTGAAGGAAGCCTCAGGGCTGCATGTAATCATCAAGAAAATATAAGATGAAATTTTAATATTCCCTGAAGCGAAAATGGCTCATTCCATAAGCAATGTAATTTATCAAAGTTGATTTAAAGACAAACTGCAAATGTGAACATGCATTTGAAATCATCCTTGAACCGACTACCTTCATTTTCTCGATGGTTTTGTCCGTTTACATTCGTACCTGCTGGACTTCTTTCTTCTTCAGTCCTTGTGTAAAGCAGGGCGGGTCGCACTCCTGGTCCAGATCCACCTTCATGAACTCTTCGATGGTCAGCTGACTGGTGGGCGTGTCCTCGAACTCTATCAGTCTGATGCAGGAGAAGGTGCAGAGCGACAATTAAGTTAAAATCGTCATATAAAAAGAAACAATATGGAATAACAGGAAAAACCTTCAATCAAAACATTCTTCTGCCTGTCAAACTTCATCTAGAAAACATCAAAATCTTAAACCACCCACCTTTTTCTTAGTGTGGTTTCACACACTTTTACAATGCTGACGATTTCTTTGATTGTGCGGCGAAAGTCGTGCATACGAGCGGCAACAAGAAGAGCTGAAAACAGAAAGAAAAACACAATGTGAAGAGATTTAACTGACAAGTAACCTTCAACTCTACACATTATTTATACAGTGAAGCTGAGAGAAGTTTTCCACAGATGATCATCATGTAGAGTTAAACTCGTGTTCGATGTCGTTTTATGGTTAAATATTCTTGAATGTTGAAAATATATCAGCAAATAAAAACGGCAAATCCAAAAACTTTATTTTCAAAACATCACATCATCCTGACATTTTGGTCGACAAAACTCTGATAAGTTTAGTTTGTCAGCCAGCAACATGTTTGATCTTCTTCTTTGGTGACATTTTGAAATATTTTCCTTCCATTGATTATTCAGGATAAAAAATGGATTTTTAGGAAAGTGGTGTTCGGTAATATTTGTTTTTGACACCAAGACAGTGCGTCCACTAGACGGTAAAGCATTCTTATCCATCATTGATGATTTGGAGACATAACTTCCCTTTTGGGCCACAGACTAAAGAAAATGACAGCTTTAACCCACAACAAGCAGGTGGTCGGACTGGTGATGAGATGTTGATGTTGGGAAGATTTGGTTGTTACTGCGACATCACAGTGATTCAGTCCAAACTGCATTGATCAGAGTTGATCAGTCTTGACAGTGACACAAGTTTATTTACCAATATAAAGTTTGATTGTTTAAGATGAAACCTGTGCAGGGAGGCCTGGTCTTGTTGCAGTGAAAGTAGCGTGTAGCAGTGAATGAGACGAACACAGGAACATTTTCTGCACATTTATCTTGCAGCAGCTTTTTTTTCCTTTTTCTTCTGGACAGTGAGGTTTATGTATCTCTATGATTTCGACAGGTATTTATTGCTCACAAAGTAGCACTATCAGGGAAATAAAAGGTTGTGTCCCTGCAGTGATACAGAGTTTACTGCATCCTTTTGGATTTTAACGCGTCAGGCGCAAGACGCATACCTGGCACGGTACTGATGATGTTGTGTTAATGATCCAGCACCTGCACCTTGCTTTAACCCTACACAATCACACTCCATGTGCCCAAACCTACGCAACCGAAACGAACGAAGGCAACGAGTACTAGCCAATCACGGTCAGAGTAGGGTGGCTTATGAAAAAAAAAAAAGTCACTTCTGGTTTGCCAGGAGCCATTAAACAAAGACGTGTTTTTAAGATGGACCCACATCATCGTATCCTGGGAACAATATTAGCATCTTTTAGCATCAAGTTAACGTTTCTAACAGAAAAGTTGCATCCGCTACTGTCCAGTTCTGTTTTAATGCCGCCATGTTTCTGTCCCCTTCATGACACACCACCTAATTTACTCCAACCTTTTCTACTGAATCACGTCTCTTCTGATTGAGGCGTTTACATGAGGCACTTTTATTCTGGTTGGGCTATTACTCAGAGTATTTGTGGAATATTAGCGTCCGTGTCAACGCGGCCATTGATACAACAAATATCCACATGTATCATCATCGAGACTCGGACGTGGGCAGCGGAGATGTGACTGAACACTCAGATATTCTGTTTGGATAAAGTTCTCTTTAAAGCTCTCTGCGTGAGCACCTTGAAGAGGGGAGGACGGAGCCGACAGGACGGGAGCACCTCAGCACGCAGAGCCAACAGTCCACCCACACACACACACACACACACACAACACAGTTTTAAAAAGGAGTAACAACAACACTAATATTATGCAATGAATTGCAGTGTGAGCCTTGAAGGGGAACAGTTATATAACCGTCATTAGAGTTGCCTCACTCAAGAGCCTGTTAAAAGATAGATGCTTCTACTTCTACATGCACACTTCTAACAGCCTTTAGGACTGAAGTGGTGGCTTTTAGCTCCTCCTCCGACTTTCTCAAACATTTTACTGCTGTTACCTTGAAACCCCGTAACTTCAAAGTTGCCGGTTTTCCTCTCTTAACGCAGAGTTCACTTTCTCATTTAACTCATTAAAAGTAATCCGTGATGCAATTTCTAAACTCTTCTTCTACCCCGGAGAAGTTTCTGCGGATGCGCGTTTCTGGTTCGTCAACAGCGAGATTTGCATCATGTTTGGGAACAAACTTTTCCTTCTTCCATCTCACTGTATCCTCCTCAATGATTTATGATGAGGAATTAATTATTCAGGCAATGCAGCAGAGGAACAGAGAAAGACGAAAATTGAGACCGTGAACGTAAACATGCAGGGAGCAGAGGAAGCCGGCGATTCGATTTCAGGACGTCTTAGCTGGTAACGCGTCAAAGCCGAGTGTATTCAGGTTGACACCGGCTGGGAGGCAACGAGGAGGGAAGAGCTTTGAGCTCAGCTGTTTCACATAAACTGCACCACAAAGAGGAGGACGGGCAGGGCGGTAAATCAACGCCAGACGATCTGTGGTGAGTTTAGGCAGGTGCTGGCAGGTCTGCCTCACCCACAGTCCTCTCTGGCAGATGACCAACAAACAGTGAAAGGCCCAAATTCATTCGTTCAGAGCACAAACGGTGAACGCAGGTGAATGTAAGGATTCAGCAGTGATTGGACCGGTTTGTGAACAACTCCTCCCAGTTCACAGTGTTTCCAACCATCCTTTGCCTCGGGTTAAAGTGCACCTGATACATTATTGATCTGTATAAGGGAATCCTTATTTCACTTTCCTCCTACAGGAAGAAGTCAGAGGTCAGGTTCAGCTACGGAGCAGAGCTGCAACGATTAACCGATAATTTGATTGCCAACTATTTTAATGATTGATTTGCTGGTTAAAGTATTTTTTTTCCGAAAAAAAAGTCAAATTTCTTTGATTTCAGCTTCTTAATGTCTATTTTTTGTACTTTATGTACAGTAAACTGAATATTAGCGCTGCAACAAATGATTATTTTCATTATCGATTAATCTGTTGCTTATTTTTTCAATTAATTGATTAGCTGTTTGGTCTGTAAAATGGGAGAAAATGGTGAAAAATGTTAATCAGTGTTTCCCAAAGTCCAAGATGACATCTTCAAATATCTTTTTATCCTGGCAATTTATTTAATAATCAATTAACTGTTGCAGGTCTACTGAATGAAAATGAAAATAATCATTAGTTGCAGCCGTACTGTGGAGTAAGACAAAGGTTTGTTCTAATGTTACTTTTGCCATCATGGGAAATACAAATATGGTTCTCAAACTGACTGATCAATTTATTTTAAGACTGTTTAAAGGCGACTGTTATTCTTTCCCTTCTTCTCTGTCATATGTGACGTTATAATGTCAGGTGTTCATATAAAATGTGGCCAAAGATAGGTAAAAGTTAAAAAGCTCCGGTTTCAGGCTGCTCTGAATGCAACATTTCCTACATTTCTTTACATTTCATTTCTTTACTGGTCATCTGCCCCAGACACTGCACAGCCACGAAGCCGAGACTGGACATCGAGGTGATTTACAGCAGCTCCAGTCAGGACTCTGCTCTGGATCATATTTTATGGAGAAACTATTTTCTGGTTTTCCCTCTGATGTCCTCCGGCTGCTCTGCCTGAACACTGTAATATGTCAGCGATGCTAACTGTAGCTTAGCTGCCATCAGCTGGGTTAGCAGTCCCATTAGCTGACTCTTTCATTCAGAAAATGTGTCAATTTTGGGTTTTTCACTGCACTTTGTGAAACATTTACATTCAGCTCTGAGCTATAAACAAACCAACAGTTTGATGTCTGTGGTAGAGATGCATGCACAGAAGAAAATCACACATTTCTGATTGGAAGGAGAGACGCACCCGCTTTTAAACACGATGAAAGACTTGCATATCAACAGGTTTTTGGATATTAGCTGACACTGCAACACCAACCACAAAGGAGGCGGTGATTACACGGTCAAACAGTCCTCCACAAAAAAAAATCCTATTTTAACACAAAGAAACACACAATAGTAGTAGAATCTTCATTTTCATTATGTAAACAGCTGTAGAATTAGGATAAGGGCAAAAGCCAGAATGTTTTGTGCAAGTAAAACAGTTCTTTCTGTTTCCTTTAAAAGTTTAAAAAGACTTGTTTCCTCTTTTACAATCAAGTGCGCCCGTGCAGCAAGGGCTTAGAAAAGTCCCTGCCACAATGTCCTGATAGCTTACATATGAACATTATTTATATTTAGAAAGTTAACAACATGCTGAAACACAGTTGTGAATGTTTACGCTGCGCTTGTCTTTTTCTAATAACACTAACCCAGACCACACATAGTTAGCTCTTGTAGGCGGCGAGAAATAAACTTTGAGTTTGTCCCAAACTATCAACGGGCAGCTCGAGTTAAGTCCACAGAAGCCGCCTCATCCTGGTTATTAATTAGCAATGTAAGCATGTGTGAAGTATGAACTTCCTGCTGTTTACCATCAAAATACACCAGATGTCAGATTTACGCCAGATGTTGCGTGTCGGAGCCCTGCAGAGCAGTCACCACTCACCAGCTTCTGTACAAAACTATCCACCACCACCTTATTAAAATCCAGACTTCTGACCAGATCACTCGAGCCTGATGGAGAAATC
>JAJHUR010092177.1:9198-22612 GCA_027495735.1 Lutjanus campechanus | reverse complement strand
ATGTGCTACCGCCTGGTGTTGGCTCTGACCTTGGCGAGTCTCTTCTGGATGGTCTGTCCCTGCTTCATCTTGGAGAAGTAGTGGTAGTACAGAGACACGTAGGTCATGATGGACTTCTCGTCTGGATGAGGGACCACCATGTCCTCCACCTCCAGCAGCTGCATGATCCCGAACTCACGCTCCGCCAGGGAGAAGGCGTGCTCCAGGTTATGGCGGGGGTCGTCGCCATGGAGACGGCGGTAGTCAAAAAGGTCAGGCCTGGGATGGAGAGAGAGAGAGGATGGAGCAGATAGGATAGAGAGTAGAGACAAAGTGTGAGAGTTTATGTGTGTGCGTGGGCGTGTGTGTTACCGGTGTGCGTGGATGAGGGCGTTGAAGGCGAGTCCGTCTCTCCAGCTGGATGAGAAGTCCTGCACGTTGACACCGTTGTAACCCGCCGTCTTCCTCTGACACCAGATCAGGAGAGCCTCCTTTGCCGAACGATGAGCCACACTGCCTCCGCCCCCCGCCTGACGAGGGAAGGAGAGACAATTAAACTAAAAATAAAAGAAGAGGAAAGGAAAGGAAAAAAATGAAGAGAAAAGAGGAAAAGACATGAAAGTGAATGAGAAGACAGGAAGGAGAGGAAAGGAAAAGAGGAGGCAGGAGGAAAGAAGGAGGAGATAACGTGACATATCGAGTCATTTTAGATTAAAACAGATCCTTCATTCAGTTGGAGCAGAAAATTAAACCTCTTCTGTGTTTCCTTTTTGTTTTTATTCCTAAAAGAGGATTCTGAAATGAAAATGAAGAAAATAAATCCAAACTGAAGGTTGTGCGTTTGTTACCTCGTCCAGGTTGATCGGCCCGATCTGGAATCTGAGGATGATGATCCACAGCAGACCCAGGATCAGCGTTCGGTCCCCGTCCACCACATTCTCTGGACCAATCAGATCCACCCGAATCTGACAGGAAACACAGTGACTGGTTTGTTTTGAGGATCAGACATTCAGATTCTAAATATCACTTCAAACCTTCAGTGAGATTTCAAAACAGATTAAAAATAATTTGTCAATAACTTGCATCTGGATTCATCAGAGCATTAAAACGATGACTGCTCTTTGGTGTAAGTTTGTGTCACAAGAGAAAAATCTGAATGAGTTTTCAAAATAACAGCTGTAATGCATGAACATCAACACAAGATGGAGCTAAATACAAGGTACTGAATAAACTTAACAGACCAAAAGACCTCAGCTGATAATTCTCAGCAGTTTGTAGCTTGTTCACACAATAAAAAAAGACAAATATACTCAAAATATCAGTATGGAGACTAAAAAAACTTTTCTGTCATATGATGGTGCACATTTTGAATCAGAGTTCATCTCATCGGTTTTATTTCCTCTCATCAGGAAACGATATAGAATATTTTAGACTACTGAATAACAAGAATATAATTAAGATACTATTAAAGTTCTTCCATAGAGTTCCAAAGAGTTCCTCCTTCTTTTATAACTTTTATTACTCTGGATTATGGCAATGCTGTGTTCACTTGTCTTTGCCAAAACCCGATTACACATCTTCAGGGTGTCCAAAGTACAGACACCAGACTTTCAACCAAATCACAACAGCGTGATCGTACCTCCCTTAATTTAGCCTCCCTTCACTTGCTGCCTTAAATTATTTTAACAATTTAATCTGGCCTTTAAGGTTCTGCAGGGTATGACACCAAAGCTACCTGGCTGAGCTTCTGAATCACTGCTCACCTGCCCGCAGACTGAGGTCCTCTGATGAGGCCCCGTTAGCTTTTCTACAGTCAAGGCTGAAGACCAAGAACAGGGATTTTACTGTGCAGTCTCTCACTCTAATAGTCCACCTGATGAACTTTGACTAAAGAATTTAGTAAATCGTCTCTCAAGAGTCACTTTTACCATCTCGCTTTTTCTCACAGAATTATTTTATCTGTTCTTTTATGCATCCTTCTTTTATCCATTATTTTATCTGTACTTTTAGATGTTTTATTTATTATTTTGATTTGTTTGTTGTGGTATTTTGCTCACATGCTGAGCAAAGCTGTCAGTTCAAGTTAGCTAAGGCATGTTATGCTATGTATGTTAAATTAAAGTGGAGCAGAAACCAGTCGGGTCAAAACTGGTACTATGCATCATTTGCATGGATCACTGGGTAAGAGGTGGACAGGAAAAATACTTCACTGGGGTTTTAGGACTCTGACTGACATGGACAGGTGAGTTACCTTGGTTTTGAGGAAGCCGATGGCGATGCTGTTGTTCTCCAGACAGTGGACTCTCAGTTTGCGGCGGCTGGGCGGAGGCAGCGTCTCTCTGGAGATGAGCTCCAGCAGACGAATCAGAACCACTCCAGTCTTCAGCTCCGTGTAAACATCCGTCAGCTCCACCTTCTCCTGCAGGAGGTGAGGACAGTGATTAAGTATACAATGAAACTACTCAGTTACAGCAATGACTCAAACTCAAAGTGTTTTTCAGATGTAATAAATGTGTTTACAGCTCTGTGACTGACAGGAAGTTCACTGTGAAATTATCCTGAGAGTCCTGAAGTGTGTTACATAACGTCTCTGTCCAGTCTGCTTCAGGACATCCTGGTTATCTACAGGTCAGGTAACATCTTACCGCTGAGAGCAGCTCGATGTTAAGCGGAGAGATTCCTAGAAGTAAGAGGTGTGTCAGTCCTAACTTTAGATTCACAAGTGTTTGTTTTACATCTGGACCCTCAGTCTGAACCTCTGAGGCCAAACATCCACCTTCCTACAAATCTTCAAGGACATGTGAAGCAGCGTTGAACAATTAGTTGAAATTTTTATTAAAATCTCAATATGAGCTACTTCAAATTTCAAACCTGTAGACTGAAAAAAATCATCTTTGTTTGGTGCAGATCCCTGCAAAAATCACACCATAATCATTTCAATGTTTTCTGATGATAAAGAGAGGAAGGATGTAAAAAAAAAAATACAATTTCTCTTCTATTGTCAATTATAATTGCAGTTGCAATAGTAGTCAAAATAACAGTAATTAGGTATTTTTTCTAAAGCTTTCTGCCCTAATCTGAAGACAGCTACTGAGAGTTTTTTAGAAGATTTTTTCAACAGTGCACTGAATTTATTAATTTAAAAAAAAACTAACTGAAAGATTTAGGGATGCAGGATGAATAAGCTATTGGAGCTAACAAGTTATCAGCTGATAATGGGAAATTTAAACTATTATTTATTATTCCAAGAATAAAATCACTATATTCATCTCTGCTTTGACAGACGATGTTTGGGCTATAAGATGTCAGATAAATAAATATAATTAATTAATTTAATTAATTAATTCTAAAAAACACAGAACAAAATAGTTGGTGATTAATCATTGCAGCTCTAGTTGCAGTAGTAGTGAGCTGTTTTCATATAGACCATTTCTTCAATAAAAAGTACTGTAGTTTCAATGAAACCTGTTGAGTAGATTAAATTAACCTACAGTATATAAAGTAGTTACAATGAGCTCAACCTCATCTACAGCATCTAAAACATCGGATATATGATACTTGCACACTTTTATTAAACTAAGGTTTAAAATGAAGGACTTTTACTTGTAGTTGAGTATTTTCAGTATGGTATAAATACTTTTGCTGAAGTAAAGGATCTGAATACTTCTTCCAACACTGGCTAAAGTCATGTTAACGTTAAACCACCAATGAACTCCTGTCAGTTAGCCTCAGAGAGCTGTTGAAGCTAGCTAACGTTAGTTAACGTTAGTTAAGTCTTCTGTTAGCTTAATCCGAAAAATAGCCGCATTTATTAGCTCACAGTCCATTAAAAATGAACTTAAACATTGATTTCCCATCATGGGGAACATTTATCAATCTGGATAGACTTAAAGGCATCAGAAGAATCCCGAAAATGACTCCGACGTTGGGAACACTACATGGTTAGCTTAAATGTTGTGATACCCGAACAGGTTGTGTTGCTTTATATCGAACTCAAACATTTCAGTCACACAACGTGTTACAGGCGGAGAGACGAGTTCAGACTCACCGGAGAAAAGATGGTCTTATTATCGGTGAGAAAGAAGTGATGTCAGGTGAGTTTATAGAGACAGAAACCATGATTCACTCTGACTGACAGCGGCTCACTTCAATTAAAAAATGTACACAAACGAACAAGGTGAATTTCAAGATGGCGCCAAAATTCTTCCTCATCGGAGTTTGGATCAACAGCAGCGCGCTCACTACTGCCACTGGTGGCCAGAATATGTATTACAACAACACTGATAAAGATCATTTATTATCATAATATATATAGTTTATCATGAATTTCATGAATTTTTAATTTAGCCTATTTACCACATTTTTGAGGCACTTGTAACTGAGTATTTTTAGTTCATATTACTTTATATAGGCCCTATTCTATTTCACTACAACCAAGACCCAAATATTTTTATTTTTTAATACTTTTACTTCACTACATTTATTTGATAGATTAATAATAACAAATATATTCAGTGATTATGATGTATTATAGATTTTAGCTCCATGTTTACCAGCTGCAACATTAAAGCAATGATCAATAAATTGTATCTTCCTGTATTGTGGTCTGCCTGGTTAGCCTTTATCAGACAATAATGTATTTCTCTTAATAATATTAATCTTATAATTTATTTAGTTGTTTGTTTGTTTTGCATAAATAGCATAATTTAGTCCAGAAGATGTTCACATTGAAAAAAAAGTGTGTGTAATTGTAGAACAAATGTCAGAGGTCGTGACCTCCGGGTGAAAAGCTGCAGACCTTCTGCAGGATGAGCAGCAGGTAAAATGAACGTGTGGATGGAAACAGTGACAGAGTGAGAGCACTGAGTCTTCGCCTCCCTGCTGCCATCCTGCAGGAATCCCAGAGGAATTCTGGGAATGAGGAGCAGCAGCAGGCCTCAGCGTTCAGCCAACAGCTGGCACCAGTGTTATCAGAGAAAACACGTGAAATCAAACCCAGAACGAGGAGAACCGAGTGGAATCTGTTCCAGCTGTTCACAGGAGACGAAGCAGCAACGCTTGTATCTATATTCTGTAACATTATTCATACTGAGAACACAAGGAGGCTGAGATCAGCTTATCATGACTGATGACTAATGTGTGTTTGTAGGTGTTACAGACTGCAGTTAATATTCGGTTATCAGACAGACGTCATGTGACTGATAACAGGAGCAATAATAATGACATCATCGTCACTGCAGCCTCAAAACACAAACACAACCTCTGACTCTGACATATGAAAGAGAATCTGTCTGATTTTTAACACACAAGAGTTTTGAAGCCACAGAAAAAAGAAAAACATTTGCGTCCATCATCCCTGCTCTCTGATTGGCTCCCTGCAGTTATTCTCTCACCCTCATTCTCTCCTTTAATCACATTGATCTGATGAAACTGATCAAGTCTGATCAAGAGTCAGACTTGTTCCTTATTTGGTGTTACAGATGCAAACTCTCACTAACTTCAGGAATCCCAAACTCATCTCAGGTTTGGAAAACACTCGGTCCAACATCGCTTATCAACTTTTATGTCTGTTACCAAGCAACCAAGACTACTTCTCTCATCTTTCTCATCTTCTCATCAAGTTAGCAAACACTACCTGGTGGAAAAGTGAAACATCCTGAAATGATCAGATTTTGGGACATCATAGTGATATGACTTCTCTGACAGTCTCTGTACAGGACATTCAGTCCACAGGTCTGTCTCTGCGTGTGTTTGTTGCTGAATCAGTCTGCAGACACATGCAGGCTCCATTAGTCTTATTATTACTGTCATCAACCACCATCAATCCGTGGAACATCGACTCAGCACATTTCTGTTTCTCTGCTCCAACATGACTCGGCTGTAATTATCAAGAGAGCAGCTGAGGTGGGAAGTAACGGAAATATTCTTCAGGTATCTGTTTTTATTTTTCTGACAACTTTTTACTTTTACCTACAACTACCCACTCCTTATATATTCACTTTAGCTTTAATGCATTTGAAGAGAATTATTGATTATTTTTGTTTTTCATTATTGAGCGCCAGCTTCCCAACATCAAGACTGATTTCAATCCAAATGGATGGAACAAGAACCCAGACGAAAAACAATGTAAAAGACATGAGACAAGTAACAACGTAACAAGATGAAAAATGACATAAAAGATGGAACAAGACAAAAACCAACATAAAAGAATTATTGATTATTTTTATTTTGCCTTCCTAACATCAGGATTGATTTCGATCTAAATGGATGAAACAAAAACATGTGTAATAAGTTGAAAAAGACGTCAGCAGACAAAAAATTACATAAAAGATTTAACAAGATGAAAAAGACATAAGACAAGAAACAATTTAAAAGATGACAGATGCAACAAGACAACAACAAAGAGGGAGACTCTGCTGGAGAAAAGGTGAGGGTCAGTCAGTAGACGACTTTTTACTTTTATACTTTGTCACTTTTACTGCAGTAAACAAGTTGAATCATATCTGTATCTGTACTTCTACGTGAGTAAAGAAAGTGTGGAGCTGAGGAGAAGAAATAGAAAGTTAATGGCTAAATAACTGTAATAATTTGCTAAAAGTAACTGATAAACTGTTGAAATAGACCATTTAAAATAATCAATAGATGATCTAAACATTGACAGATCAATTGTATTAAAATACTGTAACATTCATCACTTTTTTAATAGTTTATAGTTTTATGAGACCACTACAGGTAAGTGTTTTTCTCCGTCATGTCCTCCTGTCTCACCCCGTTCTTGGAGAAGACGCTGTTCATCCACTTGGTGAAGGTTTTCTTCTGGACCGTCATCCTCTGCTCCTGCAGCTCTCTGACCCGCCCCGCCCCGTCCTCCTCGCCCTCCATCCTGATTGGCTGGAAGCACACAGACAACGTTTCACAGATGGTCACAAATGATCAGATCTCAACAGCATAATTTCATCAGTCATTAGTGAACCATGAATCCAGATTCTGTTTTCAGCTGAGTGGCAGTTGTTCAGTCTGTAAGGACTTGGCTTGATGTAGCTGGTTTCTAGGCAGCATCCATCCTCAGCCACCTCTCCCACAAACTGCACATGTGAGTAAAATACAAATAATTCCATTTTACTGGAGAGAAGACAGACATCTCTGCAGCCGATATCTCCAAAACTCTGCAACTCACAACAAACAGCACCACAGGCCAGAGGAAAAATATCTATTTTTGATTTTTGGGTGAACTGTCCCTTTAAGTTTAAACCAAAAAAAGAGGTATTTGCCAAAACTAAAGCTTCTAAGAATGGAAACAGTTTTATGATGTGTATTTTGGACAGTAAAACTTCAGAATGAATCTCTTAATCTTATAGATAACAGCAGCTTTAAGGAAAAATCGTGGGGACTGTTGCTTTAATTGTTACTTTAATTTTGCCAAACAAATCCAACAAGTAACGTCACAACCAAGCGACCAGGCTTCTGTTTGTCTTCTGTACTTTGTGTCTAAATCAGATCCAAGTAATGTGTCAAGAACCGATTAGAACTTTAATCGGGTCTGAAAAGTTGAGCCAGAAAAGACCAGATCCCAACAGAATTTCTGTCTGAACCTGACCTGAACTCAACCTGAACCTGACCTGAACCTGACCTGAACTCGACCTGAACTCGACCTGAACCTGACCTGAACCTGACCTGAACTCGACCTGAACTCGACCTGAACCTGACCTGAACCTGACGACCTTATTAGCATATTTCAGCCCCGCACCTGATTACAACACTTTTCTTAACAAGCTCCCCTCTATGTACCAAACAGAGTTGGTAGTGACAGGGACAATACATGGGGGGAATTTGGAGGAAAATAAATTATATTAATAATAATGATACAACCCAAACCCGATGTAAGCCCATGAAATATGTGAGAAATACAGCCTGACCCAAACCCCTGTCCGGTTCAGGCACAGATCTGAAGCTCTGATCCTGATTCCACATGTCAGTGTCCATGAACGTCTGTTGTCAGTTTAATTTATGCAGATGACTGATTGTTTTAATCCCAGTTTCACAGTTTCAGCCCAGCTGAGGGGGCGTGTCCTGGTCGGAAAGTGACATCAGTGCAGACCCTCTATTTTCATGAGATTATGCTGAATTTCTGCCTAATTCTGCCCACAAACCCTCCTAAATCTGACACACTGGTCCTTTAAATGTACAAGCTGCAGGTTTTTTTCAGTTCAGTTCACAGTTCAGTGAGTCAGCTGTTAAAATGTGATTTTATTTTTCTTTCTGCTGACGGGAGCAGTCACACCTTCACTACGTTCTGCTGTAAAAATTCCTCAGCTGTCATAATCCAAACTCAGAGGGAGATGGTGCACTTTGTTTTACTGCACTACGTTTTGTCTTACCAAGTAATTTGTGTATTATTGTGTAAAATCTGCCATCACAGTGAAACATTCAACTTGTTTTAACAGAAATCAACCCGTTCCATCATACTGGAGAGAAAGCAGACGTCTCTCCAGCTGATATCTGCAAAACTCTGCAACTCACACGCAAACTATTCAGATGGATAAACACTGCTGGCCTGGATTTTTATATCCAATTATATGATTCAGTTACAGTGAACGTAAATGATTTGAGTTTGATTGCATTAGTGTCAAATGTAAGAATATACTCTTGATTTGTAAACATATTTGAACTGAAGTTAAACGGCTTAAAAGAAGTACATTTTTTTGTGACCACACAACGATCAGAGTGGTATCAAGCTGAACATCAAAAAAAGACAAACTATTCCTTTAAACCAGCTGAGCAGTACTGTCTGTCACAACACAAACAGTTTAAGAAGACTAAATATATAGATCTATACATCTCCCTGACATTCGGTCATCACGTGAACAGGAAACAGAGACGTACAGTCACACACGACGAAAATAACCTGAAGATAATAAATCCTGCAGAACTACAAACATGTAAGAAGAGAAAAACACTCACAGGTCTATAAACAGCTCTACACACACTTAGAAAAGAACAAAAGATGCACAAGAAGACAAAAACAACGGAAGAGAAGCTGCTGGTGGTGCTTAAAGATTCAATGTTCTGCACATAAACACTCAGACTGTTGTTCTTCTCACCTTTTCCTCTTTAGTTCTGCAGCTGTAGAATCTCAGACAGAGTGAGACGTCCAAAGATCCAAAGATGTGATCCACTGATCCAACATACAGACTGAGTGATCTGATGGTCTGCACCAAACTATACCATATGATGTGTCTGTGTGTGTGTGTGAACTTTGACCCCTCCACCTGCTGTCAGGTGAGTGGAGCTGCTCATGCTGTAAATCCAATGGCTTCAAAGTTCAGACACACACACACACACACACACACACACACACACACACACACCTCACAGGCCGCTGAATCAACCAGAATCAGTGTAAATGTAAAGTACTGGTGTAAATGTTTACTTCACTTGCTGCAGGAAACATCAGCTCTCATGCAGCAGATCGATGGATTCTCAGGGTCTGAAAAGTAGAGTTCAAACTGTCCAAAAATTTTAATCTTAATTACTTTTATTTATTATCAGGATAATTGGCCCTTAGCTAAGCCCCTCCTCCCAAACTGCAAGGGTCCAATCACAGATAAGCAGCTGTAACAAGGCACTGCAGACCTGTGCAGCTTTGCAAGTCTACAAGAAAATGTGTCCAACGTCTTTATCTGCTCTAAAGTAAACTGCAAACGTTAACGTGTCCGGCTAACTAGCTTACCTACAGACATACCACACATTCATCTGTTCCCAGCAGTGACTGAGTGATCAGTCATGTGGGAGCTGGTGCATCACTCTCTGAGGTCTGAGCTGCGTTAGCTTAGCTTTTATCCCGCCTCTCTTCCTGGGCTGACAGCGGTCCTGCAGGGTGACCAGTCTCAAAGTCCGCTGTGCTTAAACTAGTCCCTGTGCCACATTTCCCCACGTTAGTAAGTTTATTTCTGTCTGACTAGCTTTGTTTTCTTGTTTCTTAACAATGTCTGAAGAAAATCTGAGCTCTTCTAAATCTGTTCAGTCACTCACCCTCACACTGTTAGTGGAAAAAGTTCATATTAACCAATGAGAGCAGACCCACAAGATTTTTGTAATTATTTATTTTGTTAATTTAATGTTGCAGAGTGACTGGCATCACTCAGCAGCTCCCTCAGCAGTACAGGACAAACCAGACTGTTTTCACATCTAGAACAAACTGTGAATTTAAGGATTAATTTCCATCAAACCAGAGTTGATGATTGTTCTACAGTTTTTGTGAGTTCTGTTTAGTTCCTGTCTGTCTAAAAAGTTTAAATGAGGTGTGTTTTAGGGAGTTAACGAGCCAATTAAAGCTCGTCTCAAGAGAGAAAAAAATCGTCAGTATGTTTAATAGGTGTGTTTCTGTGCGACGTCATCACAGATGTGCGGACAACTAGTGGACAGAAAGAAGCACTGTCCACATGCTGTAGCACAACCACTGTTAACTTTTCAGACTCTTTTAGCAAACTTACTTCTAAAAACGAAACTGTCCTTTAAACCACATCATTGTGTCTGATTTCACTTTTCATCCCTTTAAACTCAAGAGCTGAAAGAAAAACCTTCATCAAAGGTCGATCAGACACTGAAAACACATTCATGAGTGCAGAAACCGTTTAATAAAACATTCACTCCCTGCTGAGTCGTTCATATGAAACTGAATTATTTAAAAACAAAAAACTAAAGCAGCAGAGGAAAGGGAGGAAACTGTTCAAGATACAGTATAAGCAAAGTGTGTGTGTGTTTCCTGTCAGGATTATGATTAATGACACTCGTCCATCCTTCGTCCTGACTGCAGCTCTGCAGAGAAACAGGACGTTATGCAACAAGAACCGGAGAGTTTTCACTGGCACTACTTTCTCCAAAGAAACAAAGAAGTAGTCCATGAGTGAGGTGTTTGACTGGGGGTCATTTAACCGGACCTTAAAAGTGATAGTTTGTATTATTTCGAGTAGGAACTGAAGCTGTTAAACTGCTCTTTCCAAAGCCACCAAACTCCAGAGACAAAATCAGTCATTTTACCTCACACGACCCAGGGATCTCTGGTCTCCTGGTGCCTCACTCTGTTCATTTATTTGTTATTGTGGGACTTTAGTGAATCTGAACTAACCCTTTAAAACACTGAAGTTACACAATAAGACAAACTAACTGACAGATTGAGGCAGCAGCAGACCAACAACTCCTGTGTCCTGTGAGGTAAAATGACTGATTTTGTCAATGGAGTTTGGTTGGTTTGGAGAGAGTGATATTTGGGTTATATAACAAAGGTTTCCTGTCAGAAAAGTCTGTCTGACAGCAAAGAAAAGTGGTGAAAATATTCTAAATATAGCGTACACTCAACTGATATACATTTTTTTTAATGTGACTTGAATACATGTTGCTGCTGACCCTGACAGAGCCAGGCTAGCCGTTTCCCTTTGCTTCCAGTCTTTATGCTAAGCTAGGCTAACTACATCCTGATTCCAGTTCTGCTCTGAACACATAAACATGAGATTACCATCCATCTGGACATCTAAATATTATAAAGAAAGAGAATAAGAGGTTTTACCAACATGTTTAAGACATGCCACAACTTTTGCAGTTTGAAAATTGCATTTTAAATTTTAAAAAAAAGAACCCAACAATGCTGGCAATTCCTGATTCTTTCTGTCAACATCTGCACTGTTTAATATGTTAAACTAAAGCAAAATATTGTCAAAAAACAGTAGTTTCTATAGAAATGTAATTGAAATAAAGAAATAAGTCTTTTCCTCCAAAATCTCCTAAAATATAAAAACAAACGTAACTCGAACCACCAGAAGATGTTGAGTACATGTATTGAATAAACTTTATTAGTCTCCACCTCTGCGAACAGGATGAGATCATCAGTTAAACATCATCAGAACAGAGTAACAGACTGTTGACCAGTAACACATTCAAACAACAAGAATACAAAATACATCAAAATCACAAAAATAAAAACTTTTACATTCAGATAAATGAAGATTTAATTTGAGATTTTCTTTGAATGTACAGTCTGACTGAGAGAAGCATCTTTACACACAAAACATTAGAAAGGCTCCTTAAACCACCAGACAGCTGATTTTACATCTTTATGTGCTGAAATTATTGTATTTTTTGGACCTTAAACTGAGAACAGAGAGGACTTTAATGACTTTACAGACGTTCCCTTATGAAAACATGAAACGCAAATGCAGTTTGACCAGAATCGTTTCTGGTCAGCACAATAAAACTTTAGATTTTTTGTCTTTGTTTGCATGTTAAAGGCACTAAACAGAAGCCGCCCAGCTGCCGATTCCTCGAGGACGACAACAGTCCCGTCATAGAAACAGAGGGCATCAAAACACGTCGGACTGTTGAACTGAAAAGGCACTGCTGTGGAAATGTTTTCACCAAAATCAGCTATAAAAAAATAGATTTTTTAACTTGAAAGGCTTTGAAATGAAGAGGCACTGACGGGGAAATGTGCAAATGTAGCTTTGAAATCTGAGTTGACTGAATTTGGAAGCATAATGTTAGTTTGTGAAGGTGTTTTCAGACTGAAAATCATCATCTGGAGATAAAAAGCATAAACGAAGAAACTGGAAAATAACATTTAGTCCTTAAACACACCGCCGGTGCATACATTCCTAGCTACGTTAGCTAGCTAACGTTGGGTCGAATAAACAAAAAGTGTGTCTAAAATTCAGTCTAAATACACCTTCAGAGTTCATAATGTTGTTATCTTGCAGCTAAGCTAACTTTAGCTAATATCTGTATCTGTGGTTGACGGCAGGCAGCTGCTTCGAGCAAAAAAGGCAACTTTTCTACAAAATAAACTCTGTCGTACTTAAAGGCACATTCAGAACAAGATTCACTGCTGCGTTTGCTTTAATTTTATGATAAATCCTCTCTTACAGTTTAGCAGCTGTAACGAGGCGTGGCCCGTTTGTCAGTCTTTGGATTTCTCTACATGATTAAACAGTGTTGTTACTTTTTTAACCTTTTTAACCAAAACCAAAAAACATAAGAGAAAATGTTTAAGGAAGGGAATAAACAGTGTGTTTATCTTCTCAAACGTTAGCTGGCTATGTTAGCATGTTAAACTTACTAGCTTACTACCTAAGGTAGGCTAGCGCTAGTTTAGGCTAACGTTAGCAGTTGGTAAAAGCGCAAGGAATTAATTTAACTGTGTTTTTATCTGCTCAAACATTAGCTGGTAATGTTAGCATGTTATTGATTATTCATTGTACAGAGACAACCAGAAGAAACAGGAGGAAGCTGCTTGTATACCAGCGTCTGAAATCCTTTGTTTAAAAAATTAATATGAATGTTGAAGATAATTCTGACACTTTTTTTTATTGTAAACTGTCGCCCTTAGCAACATTAGCTCAGGGTGGTGGAGTTTAACCAGTTAGATGTTTGTGGCTGTATTGTA
>JAJHUR010092176.1:28043-62503 GCA_027495735.1 Lutjanus campechanus | reverse complement strand
AGAATTTAATTCCAGGAAAACCAATTGCCAAGAAATTGCAAGCTCCCAGTCCTGACTGCATATAACAAGCAAGGTCAAAATGTTTGTCCTTTCTTCTGCAGGAAATAATCCCTGAAAGAGATTGGATAGGGTGGTTCAGACAGTTTGAGGTTTTCTAAGAAGTTCTATTTAATCCAGCCAACATGGTGAAATTCTGAAGCAAGTGTTATGACTAGGTCTAATCTCTGTGTAAACACACTTAAACATTTGCGTATACTGTATGTGCATAACAACTAGTGGCAGTGTAACCTCTTTGCTCTCTGCCTGTGATATTTTGTGGCGCCCACAGACCCAAAACCACGGACAACAGATTCAGACCCTGTTAGGGGATATGGCCTATGACCAGTAAGTAGTGTTGTGTTAAAATATGAATCTTTATTATTCAAAAAATATCTTTTTTTGTTGCATGAAAACAGCTTTAAGCACAAGGAGACTAGTTGGTTGGCATTCAGGGACTACTTAAAGGGGGGCTGGAACCTATCCCAGCTGACACCGGGGTACACCCTGGACAAGTTGCCAATTCATCGCAGAGCTGACGCATAGAGACAAACAACCACTCCCACTCACATTCACACCTACGGGTAATTTAGAGTTATCAATTAACCTGTTATGCTGCATGTCTTTGGATGGTGGGAGGAAGCCAGAGTACCCGGAGAGAACCCACGTGGACATGAGGAAAACATGCAAACTCCACACAGAAAGGCCCTGCCCCTGCCACAAACTCCCCAGCCCCCGAGTCAGCTGGGGCATTTGATCTCAGAACCTTTTTGCTGGGGGGCAACAGTGCTAACCACTGCACCACCATGCCACCACTTAGAAAATTAAACGCTCACTCATACCATGTGACAACATCCACTAACTTAAAGCAGGGGAAGCTTTTTTTTGTTTTATTAAGATTCATAATAACCTTTAAAGCTACTGCAAGGATTTTTAACTGGTTTTGAGACCATCTCAGTTTAATACCGATGCCTCTATATGACCTACATATTCAAACAAGACCATCAGCGAGAAGATTGTCTATTTCTATACAGTTACTCTGAATGGCTGCCATCGGGTCAGATTATCTGTGAAATCAGATGAAACAAGTTAGCCATTGAAAAGAGAGCAGGAGGAAATTTTTTATTTAAATAATTAGATTTTTGGTGCTATATTTAGCCCATGAAGAGAGGCACTGGTCAGTAAGATCGTAGATTGTTGAGTTTAATTCCCAAAATGACAGTATTTCACAACCTGGGAATGAGACTCAACAATCACCAATCTTTCTCCGGAATCGCTTACTGCACCTTTAAGGTGATGGAAAACAAACACGCAAAAACAAAACAAACAAACAAACAAACAAACAAAAAAAAAACAGTGAAAGTGGAGCTCATGTACAATATGTGCTGTTGCAGTACCGGTTTAGAGGAACATGGGGTGGCCACTAAAACGAGCAATTAAATCAAAACAACAAAGAAAAAGAACTACCACCACAGCAGTGGCTCACTAGCTGCAAATCAAACAAAACAAAACATAATTAGCCACATGCAACTACTCCGTAACAACAACAACAGAAACAAACCAAAATGAAAATATTCAAAACCCAGCAGCTGTACAGCAGATCGGATTTCCAGAACCACTCTTGCACACCCATGCTCAAAAAGCTCTACAAACACAAATATAAATGAGCAACATTAGTCGTACAGCATAATAAACACCACAGTCTCATACCTTTTTCTTTTTGTCCCGTTTTTCAAACTTTTTTTGGATCCAAATCAAACTTTTTATTGTCACGATTCATCTCATAGTTAAATGTCTGGGTTCAAGGCTGAAAACACTTTGCATAAGGGTTTTCTGAAATGTCAGTGGAGTGAATGAATGGGAAATTCACTTCGCTGAAAAGGTGGACAGTCACTGCTGAGCTCTATACCTTGTAAGGACGATTTACCGGCGCAAACCACTATATCAAGTGTGATCCGTCTGGACCAGGCCGGTGAGAGGAATAAAATGTTCTTGTGTGATTGTTTCACAGTGGTTATGTTCTCCGTACAAATAAAGTTAAGTTTCAAGCCTTCAGACACAGTTGATGAGGTGATGCTCTTTTTCCTTTAACCTAAACTTGTTTGTAACAGGTCATGTGCCTTGTGTGGTTACACTTTTATTGTTCCAAACTGGTTGAATTTAAATGGTTTTACTATGTTTTTTTTAACTGTTTTTTTATTGGACCTGGCTTTATTTTTTTAACTATTGCCTGTTATTACTTTAATTATGCATATGAATGAAAAAAGTGCACTATGCAAGTTTATGTGTGATCTATGTTCACATGTTTGTAGTACATGTGTGATGCAGCAGCTTTGAGTCCAAAACAAATTTCAGTGTGGGACAAAGTCTACCTTACTTTACCTTACCTCATATTCTAAAGCCAATCGCAGGCAATGCCATCAGCCTGCTTGAGTCAAACTGAGATGAGCTGGTTCACACAGCTGTAACTTTCCCTTGCAATGTTCTTCTGTCACGGCAGCAACAGACACACACCAGCGCAGATCACACTGCAGAGGGGGCTTTTGGGCAACGATAAAGTCATCTGAGCTTGTTTTGCAGTATGAAGTTCCATAAAAAAGAACGTGATGCCTCTTCACTGTCCCTCAATATTAGAACATTACCCTCCCCAACATGGTAATGCCAAGTACAACAGGTGAACCTGCAAAATAAACAGTCAAATGCCTTACGTTCTAAAACCAGTTGCTGGCAACTTGACAAGTTGAGTCAATACCATGGCAACACCATCAGCTGGCTTGAGATGAGCTGAGATGGTCCGTTTACATAGCTGCAACTTTTCCCTTCAGCGTTCTAAAACGGTTTTGTCTCGTCATGAATCTTTGGTCTGAACTTGGCTGAAACTTTTAATGTGGTCTCTGAGATAAAAAGCAAGAGGTTCCACAATGCTCACCCGCTGCTCCAGTAGACAGTGGGGCATAAGAGTGGGCAGAGCATTGATAGCTTAAAAGACATTTGATATGTTGCACTAAGTAGTACTAAGTGTGTGGGAGCAGCAGCGCAGCTAAAGTTATCCGAAATGCAGCAAAGCCTGCAAGCTAGTTCAGAAAGTGTGAAAAATGAGCTGAGCCACTGCAATGCATGTGCAACTGACAAAGGTAAACGCAGTAGCTTGATTCGAGCGTGACGTCTGAACCCCCCGCAATAAATTTAGCCTGTAATGAACTGAATTTCACAGCTTTAAAGCTCATACTACCAACAAACATTGCAAGAAAGGTGAAACCCAACTGAGAAATGACTGCACTGAGCCAGACATGTGCTCAAATATGCATGTTACCACAAGCAGAAAATACTTTTGGTAAAGCAAAGCAGGGATCCCTGGCAGAGTTTCCGGATCCCCAAGATGCCAACATTACAGGCAGACTCAATCTTACGCCTGGAAATGAAATCGTTTCCAACAGGTGGCAAGACGAAGCTGACAAACTCAATTGTAGAATCCTTGCGGTCAGGGCTGTAGTGGTAAACTATATATTTCTTTGGCAGCTGTCTCGTGGCATTATGAAAAAGGTGAATGAGCTTTAATCACCTGAATTCAAGACTATAACTAATTAAACCAAATTTTGTCCTATAGTGTTAGCCTGAGTGCACGTGAGCAACAGGAGACCAAAATAGTTAGAAAAATGTCTGCTACAGCTGGGATGTGAGAGCACTAATCATCAGCTGGAAACGAGATGACAGAAAAACCTTCTCTCTGTTATCCATAGCTGCAATTCATCTATTATAGTGCCAGGGTGTAATTTAGTCACACTTAAGAATTCTCCATCTGTAATCATTTCCATTTGTTTGAAAAATGAAGAAATCACTTAGGCTGGGGTAACATGGACATGACATCTGACTAGGATGGATTGATCTATTTCAGATTTGAATGAGGCTTTACCAAAATGCGGGCATTTCCTTGGGGGTTTCAATGGACTGATGAAATATCATACAATAGCAAGGGACAAAAAGCTAAATTGTGTCAGAGGTAGGCCAGAGATGCAAGGGAGGGAAGAAAAGAGGGTGAAAAACCCAGGGAGGATCTGTTTTGGAGGAAGCTAATAGAATCTTACATCGTGAATGAGTGGAGAGGACAGTAACCAAATGAGAATTCTACATTGATCCTGACACACAAAGGCCTTGTGGGACAAAAGACAGAGGGGGAAATATAACTTGCCACAAAAAAAGGAGGAAATTAAAAAGTCATTCTCGCAGGGTTGTGAAAGGCGAGGTTTATAAACCCTTGTCACATACTCCCAATAGGCATAACCCCATTTTCATATACAACTAATTTAATCAAGGTGACTTCTCCTTCCCGCCTCTCCCAGGATAAAGGCGGGAGTTTGCTGTTCCCTTGTGCCCACAAGCCAACATATGCTAAGATTTGTGTCTGCGGTTCATCCCCCGTACAAGCTCAGAGCGGCACAATCTAATCTGTACTGTGGATAGCCTCTCCTTGCCCATATTCTCCTGAGGAACCTTGTTGTTTTAATGACTGCCCTAAAACTTTCCCTCTGCCATGTCGAATATTTCCTATCTTTTGAAGGTCAAAAAATTAGTTTTGAAGTTGGTTTTACACTTCTTTATTATAGCAGTGAAAATAGAGGTGATATTATTAAATATACCTACTGAAATCAAAATATATGTCAGGATCTTATTAAAAAAAAAGATAATCCACTCAAGAGTTTCACTTTTTTGGCGATGTAAGGGAACATACAGTAATCTTATAAAAATATATCAAAACAATTTAAAAACAGATGTGTTTATTGGTTTATTTGAATGAAAATGAGGCACAGACCTACATGTGTTTTGGCAGGAGTCGCCTGCTCCATATTTATTAGTAATAATGTAATATGAATCAGTCTCAGAGTTAGACAAGGGCTGGATTAGATATCCCAACAGCATTTATTTGGCAGAAAACTCAAAGTATATAAATATAAGTAGCTAAAATAGTCAGTGTACCACAGGGTATGTCTATCACGGCACCAACAAACACACATGCTGGCACGGATCACACAGCAGAGAAGGCTTTCAGGTAACAACAAAGTCAGCCGAGCTTGTGCTGCAGTATGAAGTTCCACTGAAAGCAACCTCATGTCCCACATAAACCTGCTTTTTTAACTACTTAGTAGTTAAATCTGATGCATGTTCACACCTTGGGCTTTTCCATAGGCACTTTTATCACACTGAGCTGTGTCGACCCTCTCCAGGGGCTGCCCCCCACCTTAAAGCGAGTCGCAGCGGCATCTCGCCAACCTTTGCGAACCCGTGATGAACCCCCTTCTCCCTCTTAAACAAGCCTGTGTTGTTAACTTGAACTTGTGTGTGTGTGTGTGTGTAGGAGAGCAGAGATAAAGTGTCTGTGTATCAGCTTATAGCTATCTCGCTACCACTGTGAGTTCCCCCAACACAGACAGACAGATTCAGCCCTCAGACCTTTAAACTTAAATACTTTTATTGAGACACTACTGCCCAGAAAATGACAGCAAAATCGTCAGAACACAACATGTGCTTGTGGCTGCCCGGCTCCTCCAGCCCCATTCAGTTTAAACCAAAAACTCAGGCGCAGGGTTCCTCTCCTTTGTCTGGGCAGCAGTCATCTGAAGGCCAGCACACTACTGCATGAAAAAGGGGAGAGATGCAATCAGAACAAACCAGCGGCAGCTGCGTCAATCAACTCACCTGACATTACTCTCATGAGCCATCCCCCCACACCTCCACACTGCTCTACTAAGTACTTTTGTTGCTCCTAACTTAATCTCTGTGGTTTGAAGTTTAGTTTCTTGCTTGTGTGATGTTTGTACTATCGGGTATCTGCTTTATTTTACTGTTTCATGTTCGCTTTCAGTTAATAGGAGCTGTGCTAAGTTTCTGGTAATAAAAACCTCAAATTTCCTGGTTGTGCTGCTTCATAATGAACACTTTTTTTAAAAAAAAATTTAAAAAAAGGTGATTTTTATTGTGAAGAATTGAAAGAAAATGGAGTGTTTAATAGAGATGTAAACCGAGTCAAGTCAAGGCCACACACGTGTATAGTATCAGTATCTCTTGACTGTCTCTTAATATCACAACATTGTTATCAGTCCAACATCATTCCAGACGGTGGGAGCACAACAGACCCCACCCCCAGTATGCTAACGTCAAGTACAACAGGTGAAACTTCAAAATAAACAGTAAAGCCAACATAAAAATAGCCAAACAGTTTTAAAAATTGTTGTTAGTATTGATCAATTTGATCTGCATGTCTACCTTAGTCTAATTTGTTTTATCATGTTATTGCAAAATCCATGTTTAGTTTAGTTTTAGTTTAGTTTATTTAATTTATAACAGGACAGCGTGCAGTGGCATTAATTATTCCAGAGAAATAAAAAGATGGCTGCACCAGATTTAGCAGAGAAGCCATTTCCATCTGTAGTCCTTGACATAAAAGACAGACGTCTGTATGTTATTGCAAAATCCATGTTGGTGACACTTGCCATCCCTTTAATAAGACCAATATTTACTGGAACAGTCTTTGGTGAAATTTTGGCTTTGCATATCGTTCAGTTAATAACACCTTTGCAGGAAGTCAGTTGTTACAGAGTTGTTAGTCTTGTCCAGGCTGATTGTCAGGCTAATGCATTATGGCCAGGTTTGTGAAATGTCCCATTACCAAGCATGACCTTTAGTCAAAATCAAACAGCTTCTTGTTAAATGTTCCCAGTGAATGTTTTTCATGGCTTGATTTGAATGTTGCAAAGATATGGACAGACAGGCAGACAAAAAAAAAAAATTGTTCTTCCTTGCAACCTTTGTTTCAAAACCAACTATGTCATCCATATTAACAATCAAAACTAGATCATAAATCATCCATCATTCCATCCGTTCATCAGATTACCATGGTGATGTTTTCCTGTTTCGATCTTCAAAGACCTATTTTAGGACACAAATTAGCTGTGACAGAGCCAACCATGTGACCAAGAAGAAAGCGAGCTAAAATGAAATCAAAGTCTGCTGTGTCAGTGGAGGCCGTGATGGGGTTTGTGGTTTTGTACAATTAGCTTGGTAAACAGCTGCTCCTCACACATCAAAGAACCAGCAGCACAAGAGCAAAGAATGTTTGAGTGAAGGAGTGCAGGGATCAGTTTCTTTATCCTGAACTTACCCTGCCAATGGTGGGAAAATAATGTAAAGTTATAGCAGATTTATGAGCCAGCAACCAGTGCCCTTCTGCACGATAAGTGTGAGTGTATATATTGATTTATTCTCTGCAGCCTGAGTGGAAATCAAAATGGATTCCTGGATCGGTGTGACACTGAAATCCAGACACAGAAGATTGTGATTTATGGAGCTGACGTCAGGTTCCTGAGGTCACATCTCTGCAGTCCAACATGATAACTGATTATTAGCTTGTAATTGATTCACTTGGTTATCTGGCAAGTGTGTTTTTAGCCATGTTAGCAATATGGCTGTATGAAGAGCAGTATTAGTCTGTTTGATGGTTGGTTAGTCTGTCATATTTGTTCCATAGCTTGGTTTATGACTGAATACCGTACAAAACTAATTATCTTTCCATTAGCTGTACTTTGCACAAAGTGCTAGTAGAGGGCTGCAGGGATGAGCCCTTAAACTCCTAGAACATTCGGTTCCCTTCTCTCCAAGTCAGTGGATTTTTTTGAATGGGTAATTGGTTAGATGCCTGAAATTAGGTCTGTGCTTCACACAAGCTTAGGATGTTTTGTTCTATGACATAAAATAGGCTATGTCATTTATGCCCAATTCCTGAATTTTGAAGCTTTTACATGTCTTACAAAAGGCAGTTGCTAATATATGGCTGGATGAGACTCCAGAGGTTGTCGGAGTCATTAAGTGTCATCACATTATTCACTAGTGGTGGAAGTCATGCGACCGTGGTGTAGCTCGTTTGTAGCGTAATGTTAGCGCGTTACTTCAGGTGATTGCGTTTCTACTTCAAAAATCATGAAAGTGGTGTGCCTGTGTGAAAATTATCTGGCTGAATAATACGTGCGAGTATCCTGAACTCTTGTTGCATTGAGCTTATTTTCTGCAATAAGACAAAATGGAAAAATCCCATAAGATTTTTGGGAGGGAGCCAGAGAGATAGGAGGGAGTTTCTAGGCTTGCCTACAAAATATGTCATCCCTGAAGCACTCTGTTTGCAAAATTTAGCATGCTAACATGCTAAACTAAGATGGTGAACCAGCCTGTTCTCGTTCCCAGCTCGTCAAATACCTACATTTTGTCACCACCCCTCGGCAACACACACAGACACGCTACTAGCTTAGCCATTAGTGGCTATATGAGGCACACTGGGCTTTCAACATAGTATAAAAAGGGAGACATCTGGAAGAGACGTCAGGTGATGTACCTAACATAACATACTTATTGTAACCCCAAACATGGTATAAGAATGGTATTTGACGAGATGGGATGAGAACAAGTTGAGTGCGTACATTCGTGTTAGCATTTAGCTCAAAGCACTGCTGTGCCCATGTACAGCCTAACAGAGCTCATATCATTCCTACTGATTAAATTCATACCTGCTGTACACTCTTAGTCTTGCGGCCTTTCACTGAAAAACCAAACATTAGCTATTGTAAAATCACCTTAGTTCTTATTCTTAAGAGAGGACAGTACCATAATTTATTGCTCCATTTCAACATGCTGAAAAGGTTAACCACAGAATTTCCTGCCTATTTACATTTCTAAAGACCTTCATGGGTGAGCCTCAAAAGTTTTATTTCTACAGAGAGGTTACTTTTTATCTGAGAAGAGAGCCGATGGCTCAGTGTAAGAGCTGTCTCTGTAACCAGTAGTTAATTGCCACCAAAACAGAGAATGAGCTTCTTTAGTTTCCTCCAAACCCTTGAGCATTTACAGTAGTACTTTAGTTCAGGAGGTTAATTCATGCATACTGAACTGCAACACAGAAACGGTGTGAACACACGGGTGTCAGGGGAGGTTTATCTGTGATAAGAGCAGAGACCAACTTCAGCATAGCTTATAGCATATGTGACACCTTCGTGAATTGAAAAGCTAAACTAGACAAATTTACCACATACATTTTATTCATCATTTCTAGTGTTACCTTCATGTTTGCACTTCACACTCCTGCAGAGGAGCGAATGAGATATCTGAATGTCAGTGCGACTGATCATTTCATGTCGTTGTTTGAAGGCAAGATGCAACTACAGTATGTTTTGTTTAGTGCCATGCTACTGTATGCATCAAAGATCAGTGTTTTGTGCTTAGATGATGGAATACTGATGAAATGCATTGCAGTGGAGACCATAAAATAATGCTAGGAAGTACTGTACTTCCCTAAAAAGGCAAGCAGCAGTGGTACGTTTTATCCAAAGGCCTTTAAAAAAGTCAAAGTTCATCAAAAATATTTACAATAAAGCACCACTTCTGCACAGTTAATCATTTCAGCAGGGTCAGGCTTTTTTTTCAATTTCACATTCCATTCCATTCCACATTTTCCATTTCATTTTCAGATTTGACTGAAGGGTTATTCATTTTCAGATATCTTTTAAAATAGGCAAGTGTTAGAATACCGAGAGCCAGCTATTCTCATCTCTCATCCCTGAGTGACACTTTGTCAGATACGGTGCCACAGAAGGATAGACAGCCAGCCAGCAAGATAGACTGACAGATAGATTAGATCAAATAAATAAATTATGTGCATGAAATCATAGCCATGCGAGTCTTAAGTCTTTGTATTTCCTCCCAGGCGGAGACGGGTGCGGGATCTCTCGACTTTCAGGCTTCTAACGCTCTGATGCAGTTTCACCTCATGGGACCTTATTAGTCGATGGGTCACTACACACTGCACCCCTAACAGAACATACTCCTGTGCCCATGCCAGAACTTGTCTTGATTAATTATCAACACAGGCCATATCCAGCTGCCACAGGCAGGAAGTGAGACAGAAAGAAAGAAAGAGAACACAGTTACCACTATTTCTACAGCTAATGCTGCTGCTAATGCTACCACTGCTATTTGTAGAACACCTCTCATAACCAGTGTTACAAGTTGCTTCACATAACATGAATACTAATAAGTAGCTAGTCTGTTTGATATGTACTTTCTCATCTTGCCTAAAAGCACATCAAAACAACGCAGATGCAGAGTCTCTGCATGCTTAGATCATTCTTGCTGATTATATTCCTACCTGCTTGTAGAATGAATAAGGTCCTTTCCTTTCAGTTGATTAAATACCTGTAGTCATCATACATCAGCTGGAAAGATATGCACGCTCCATCTGCGGTCTCTATTTTGAGAGAAGCGAAGCTCATAATTACATAGCAGCATGTTTCTAATAAGTTAAATCCTCCAACACAGACCAGGATCCATCAAAACAGGCACAGGACTATCTGTGCTTTTGTACTCTTGTCAAACCCACGTACGCTTGTGCCTTTTCTTGGAAATTAGGGCCCCATAATTCTTTATTACTCTCAGTCACTGTCTGTATCTGTAGTCTTTTTCCCTGCCTGAATCACTGACGTACGGTGTATATATACTGTAAGAAGGTAAAGGGAAGGGTAAAGGCAGCTTTTATGATGATATAATGTATTGCAGTACATGCAAACTACACACGGAGAGGCCTTGTCTGAATTGGGGGGCATCTACACATGCAAATGCAAGATTCTACCATACAAAGTGAACGCCATATATCAACATCCAGAGACATCTCAGATGGACTGACCAAAATGAAAAAAAATGCAATGTGGTCTGATGAGAAAAGGACCATTCAGATTTTTACCAGCACTAAGTTTCGAAAGGATCTTTGATGGTATGGCGTGAGTAACTTGCGCATCTGTGAAGGCACGCTTAATTCATGGAGGGTATGTACAGGTTTTGCTGCCATCCATACACCTCTTTAACGGACGTCCATTTTTATTTCAGCGAGACAATGCTAAGATGCATTCGGCACCTGTTACAACAGCAAGGCTTCATAGTAAAAGAGTTTGGGACTGGCCTGCTGCAGTCCAGACCTGTCTCCCACTGAAAGTAGGTAGTACATTGTGAAGTGCATAATAAGGCAACGGACTCTCTGGACTATTGAGTAACTGAGGTCGTATATCAAGCAAGAATGGGAAAGTATTTCACTTTGAAAACTTCAAAAAATAAGTGTCCTTTTTAATGCTTACTAAGTGCTGTTAAAAGAAAAGGTGATGTATCATAGTGGTAAACATGCTCTTGTGTTTGTCATGATTGACAGCTGAGCCCTGCTCATGATTTAGACGGCTGGGTGTCTTGGGTGGACCCCGATACAGCGGCTCGAACAATGCAGCACTCGTATCCAGGATATGTGTTATCCATCTTTATGTGCAGTCTCTCTATTTGAGTCTGAGCCTGTCCCTTTGTTTGAGTCTCAGCCTAATCCTGTCTCTGTTTGAGATCGACCCTCAATCTGTCTCTCAGTCTGAGCCTGGGCACGATCCTTTCCCCTGTCTGTACCCGAGGCAGTCTAGCTCCCCAGTTTCTCACCAGTCAGGTCCTTTAAGCTGCACTGTCCCTCCTCCAGAGTCTGTATCTTCCTCTAAGGCCGAACCTGACCCCTAACTTCGCACGAAAAACACTTTAGGCAAAGTAGTCCAGAGCCGGTGATGGCTCTCCAGTTGGGAAACAAGAATCTTGTAGAATATGGATCGCTCTCCTTCGTGTGAACACCAGGAGCTCCCTGCCTCTTCCATTCAGCAGTCTGTATCCTCAAGTGGAGCTGCTGACCCAGCTTGACATCCTCTTTGCCGCAGGCTGCACTGTCAGCTTCCCTCAGTCCTTCCCCCTGACTCTGCTTCCTCACTGGACTTTCTGCTTTCTTTCTACATCAGGGATAATAAGTGACTCGATCGCTGGAAACATCAGGACTATATCAGATGTCATACACGGTTTTCTATGTGACATCATTTTGAGGAATGTCTCTTGCTTTCTTGCCAAATGCCATATACAAGTGTACAACTTTATTGTCCATGTTGTGCAGAAATGGCACTTCTAACAGGAATGCACCACTGTGGTTATGATCATAGCAAATGAGTCTTTATCTGAGGAGATAGTTACTTATTTACATGGTGTGTGTTTTTATTGCATAAAATTATATTTTTCTCAATATATAGCTTGTCTTATTTTTATGGTTGACCATCTTCTTTACAGTTATATACATTCTGGAACCTTGTCTTCCTCCGGGCAGTCAGAAAACTGCACATTAAATTATAGATAACATTTCCACAGAGAACTGAGGGCAACTATGAAGGTGAAAGTTGTCAAACCAAAACTGTTGAGTTCTAGTACCCCTTTCAACAACGGCTGCATTTTCAAACAAGCAAAAGTTTTGAACCCTGCTGATGTTTGACCTCAATGTCTTAAGACCGGCCACCTTGATTCTAACCCTTGTCTCTTCCATTTTATGGCTTAACACTTACTGTTTTTTCAGAGAATCCAACAGAAGTTGCTACAAATTGGGATATTTTTAAAATGGCACGGATCATTTAACCCCTACTGCTCCCGCTACAGCTACGACTGCTTTAAACCTATTGAGACAACATTGCAACAACATATCAGTATTCAGATACATGACTGCTTGCGTGGGTGAAGTAGATTTGAACACATTCTATTGTGAATTTTGTGAAACATGACATGGGAATCTGTGCTGCTGATCAATAGCTCGTTGTCTCGACCTTGCTCACATTTGAGGGAACAGAGCAGAACTAGAGATTTCAAAAGAGAGGCAGATATCGAAGCTCATCAACAGTGATGCACCATCAACTTTTATTTAACCTCTTCTGTTGTAAGAAAAAGTTCACAAATGAGACAGTTATTTGAGGAGTCAATGATACAAATGTTCTTCTGAATAAACTGTATGAACTTCCCATCAGCGACCAAGCTAAATAGCTTGGTTGCTGATGGGCCTTTTAAACCCTTCATTAACTTTATATTGAATGAAATTGTGTACAACTGAGCCATGCAGTGTTGCCAACTTGGTGATTTTGCCACTAGATTTAGTGACTTTTCAGACCCTCTTCACAACTTTTCCAAGACTTATTCTGCAAACAATTCTTCCTCTCCCTTTCTTGCACTGTGCTGGCAGGCAAAAGGATGGTCATTTCTAGTAGGGAACCCCAGAATCGCTTAGAATCTCATGAAAAAGATCATTCTAGCCCGAGCTCTGATCTTTTGAGAGTTTTGCAAATCAAGTGTACCACCTCTAGACATGACCTAGGAGGACACTGCTCGCTGCAGAAGAGGGAGTTCAGTTGTATTGAGTTTCTGTGGTACTGTTGAAGCTTCTCTCACTATTTCTCTCTGGATCTCCAAATTGGGAGCTTGGAAAAATGTAAATAGTTTGACTGAGCTCCTGTCTCACTCTGTATAAGAACACAATGAGATCCAAAGTGATCCACTAGATCCAGAGTCACAGAGTCATATAAGTGCCATGAAAAAGTATAAATCTGTAAAGAATAGGAAAATAAATATGGAATAAATATGGAAACATGGAGTTAGTTAGTTAGTTTGATCTATTAAATATTTTATATAGTTCATTTGATCCTTTCCCTCCCTTTGTAGATTCTCTTTTACGTTTTTGCTTCAAATAAATGATGTCCATGTAGTTATTTGGCTTTTATATGGCTTTAGGTGTTCTCTCTTTTGATGCCTGAAACAGATACAACCACTAAGCGTCATGCAAATGAAGTGTGATAACATTGTAGATATGCAAATGAGTGTGTGACATCATCTGGCAACTTCTAATGGCTTTACAAGCTACTTCTAGCTAGTTTCATTGGAAAATAGTTGGCAACACTGTAGCCATGTGAGTAGTCCCTATAGTTCTCCTAGTTTGTAAAAACCAAAATTTTTGCGAAGACCTGTGGATGCATTTTGCTGTGTTACTTTCCAGGCCTCAAGTACATACGCAGCAGTGATCACCAGTCTTTTTCAAGATCCCAAAAAGAGGCCTTGTAAGCTATATAACAGAAATGCAGTATATCTGACCACGATTGTTGCTGCATTTTGGCACAGTATGCAATAAAAGACCTACACATTCTCCCAAAAACCAGCCTTGAGGACACACTTTCAGTATGTTTACAGGAATGATAGAATCATCATTTCTGCAACAGGTCAATACAAGCCTTTTTTTCCGTAAGAGACCATAGGTCTGTGCCAGGCCAGGAGCAACTGCATTAAGATTTTTTAAGGAAACACAGCGTGGTTAGAGTGGTTAGAGGTGTGATGGTAGTCAGTAGTGGACTCAGGCTGTCTGAAGGGCAGCTGCGAAAAAAAATTTAAAAAAGTGCTCCAGCTGTATGTGGTACCATTGTGTCGAAAGTTGTGAAGCATTTTTTTCACATTTTGTCCACTGGAGGGGCACTCTAGAGGGCACTTTATTACATTTTGTCCTCTGGAAGGGCACCCTAGAAGGTACTATATCATGTTGCCTTGGACACTCGGTTACTCTAGAGGACATTTATCATGTTTTATGTTACCATGGGAGCATCCAAGAGGGAACGTTTGCTGTGGTTTTTTGAACATAGGGGCACTTGAGGGGTGTGTGGGGTGGGAGTCTTGAGTCCACTGGTGTATCGCTTTAACAGTTTTGTTGGAAAATGTGCTATTTTGCTCCACCAGCTGTATCCAGTGTTGCACAAGTGGTGGTCTCTGAGTGCATGAAACAGAGCTTAATTGCTGACAGAATTTGTCAAATTAGCATGAATGAGAGATACTGTAGGACAGGGCTGCACTTTTACAGATTTAATCTTTATGGAGACCTGAAGAAAAGAGGATGGAGACTGAAGTCAGCACTGACACTTTTATAGGTGTGATGCAGATCGCGTGCAAAAGCATATCATAGGCTTATCCTGATTGGCTAATCACATGTATGCAAATTCTGAGTGAGTGAGTGGATGTGTAAATGAGTCTATAAGACTCTGTTAGAGTGTAAAGCATATGTGAAATAGTATGGAGAAAAACATTTTATCTTCTTTACACTGCATAACTGAAAGGAGTAGTATGGAAAAGTATACATGCAACAGTGTCCTGACTATATTAGAGACAACACCTTGTGGAACTTGAACTTATTTGCAGGCTGTGTGACCTTTGTTATTCTCATTGCATGTATTAAATTCCATATTGCTGCCACATCACACACTAAACAGTCTGTTTCAATAACCTGTGGCTTCCATTTGATTTCCTCTGAGAGCTTTGCTACGCCTGTGGAAACGGCAGCAGACAGATATGTTTTTATGTTGTTTTTTTTTTTCCTGAAATATTTTCTTCCCAAAAGTATTGTCATTTACAATGACGTATTTGATCCCAGAAGACATAATTGCTAGGCAAATAGGAGCCATTATGTGCTGAGGTTGCTTATATGTGCACTCTGTATGCATGCTTTGAGAGAGCCTGACCTAAGCCATTACTTTCCTCTCTGGAGGACAGTTCTGCGAGATAGAGGTTGGCTGATGCTAAAGTAGGTCTGAATTAAATTGGACGCTCTGAAACACGACATGACAGACAGAACAGTCTCCATCAGGTGAAATTGTGGGAAGCATCCCTCCAGGACCTACACAGCTGCCTCAGGCAATAAAAAGATTAATAATTGAATAAATATACATGCATAATAAAAAGGCCATTAGTTTCAATAGAAGGATGATTAAATTATTCACAAGAATCTGTGGAAAAGAAAAGGTGGGAGTTAAAGCAAACTATCTTAAGTATTTCTAGTTATATAGTTTGTAATATGGACAAGTTACAGTTTTGTTTGTATTAGTGGGCTTATAGGCGAAATGTAGAGGCACCCTGTGGAATTTTAAAGGGATGTTTGAAGTTCATGTGGGGTTGTATGAGGTACTTACTGATAGTTAGAGTATAATCTAAAGTAGATGGCAGTCAACACACTACCCAGTTTGTAGAAGCAGAGAGGAGTACCAGCACAGAAGCTAAGCTAATGTACTACTGTGGATGGGGTCAGCAACAAAAGGGATTTTAGCCACATAAATAAGGTCCACCTAAAACCACCCGGAAACTGCTGTTATATAACCCGGCTGTCTCTCTCTGAACCAACCAAACTCCATGGGTGAAATCAGTCTGCCTCGATCTGTTAGATAGTTTATGTTATTGTGCGCCAAAGTATCTGTTTAAAATGCTTAAGTCTCTCAATAAACATACCTTCTTCAACAGCATCTACTAAAATGACTTTCTCTTTTCCTCCTCTATACTCCAGAAACTCAAGAAAGAGATGGAGGAGATTAATCAATACGTCCCATGACACTAACCAGCTCTCCCGCGCATGGTGCGTCCGTCAGAACAGGTCAGCCCCCAGTCCTGCCCTCTCTCTGATCCCATGCTGTCAAAGCAGCTTAATGCTTATATTGATGGAATATATGAATAATGTTTAAGCATTTTCTTTTCTTTAATAGAAAAATGTAGCCTTTAGTCCCTGGTACTTAGTGAAAAAAAAAGAAATCTTCACAACTGGAAACATTTATAATTAACCGTTCACTTGTTGGAAAGTGTCCAGTCTCACATCAAGTGTAATAGACCCACTAATCCAGTAACTGACAGTGTATGTGTCATTCTTTGCCTCACCTAGGTAACCCTAACTCTTGAAGTACATACATGTATGAATGTGCAGTGCAGGGGGGGTCGATAATGATGAAAGGAAAGAACAAATGTTCTCTAAAGAGTGAGAAAGTCTATGCAGGAAAAAGGCTGGAGTGGATGGCTGGGTCAAACACAGGGCTTTGAACATAGACTGTATATTTATTAGTGGACGGAAGTTCCAGGTCTGAAAAGTCAAAGTGGTTTTTGATTAGTTGTAACATGAGAAACATCCTGACCAGCAGGCCGCTATTATGTCCCACTGAATGGACGAGTAAAAACCAAGCACCGCCCAAGTCGCAGTACGTCACCCACCAGATCCACGCTCTTGTCGGTACTCTGCATGCTCTGGTGGCAAAAATCCAAGCTGGCGAAATGTCAGACTTGAGGCTTTAAAACAGTAACCCACAAACCAGAGGGTGACGTCACGGTTGGTTCACACTTGACTTTGACACAGGAGACATGGGTTTGGTTCCCATGTGGAACCAACAGTCAGTGTTTTAAGGAAGTAGTGATATCAGGTCGAAAATGTTGTTACACGAAGCTTCATTCAGCATCACTGTTCACTGCAGCCTCCAGGATGTTCCAGGGGGTTCAGCAGAGAGGTTACATCCTCCACCTCCTAGATCTACTCTTTGAGGTAGATATCTAGACCGGTGGTTCTCAGCCTTTTTGAGTCATGACCTCCCAGAATAATCAAAGAATAAAAAAAACAAAACACAAAAAAAAACAAAACACAAAAAAATCCACACAGCAAAAAAACAGAGTGGGAGCTCAGGGCTCTGTTGGAAACACCTACACCTCGTGTATGCCTGTTTCTTGTTGGCCTGAGTCTTGAGCTGGAAAACTTTTCCTGAGCAACCATTGCTTCATAGTAGTCGTTCCACGTAACAGCTAGCAAAACTGGCTGTGGCTGCTTGGTGTGTGTGATACTGTGGCAAAAAAACAACCATGATGGTTCATATTGGAAATTGTAACTTTTGTGCTGGTTCATAGTTTGAACCATTAGTAATGTGGCTGTTCCATTTCTTGAGAACTAAAGCTCTGTCCTTCATTTTGAAAGTCAATAAAGGAACTGATTTTGCTAAGAGCTGCTTCCTGGCTCTCATTCCCTGCTGCTTGCCTCAATGCTTATTTTATTTTACTATCCACAACCATCTGGCAACCCCCTGAAATGATCTCATGACAGATTGAGAACCGCTGGTCTAGTCAGTATCTAGATTCAGGGGGATCTTGTTCTACCTCTTTTCTCCTATCTGGCCTATACGCTTAAAATGCTTCACATCTGTGTTGTACGAATGCTAATCTTTGCTAACCTGAAGAGACATTGTTATAGACACTCTTTTACCAAAATACACTTTCAATTGTCTCCACAAAAAATAGAAGCATTCATGGACATGTTTTTTTTTTTTTTTTCTTCGTTATAAAACATTTATAATTTAACAACAATAATAATGGGTGTAATCTGACTCATGAGCTTTTACCTCTAGTAATATGCAAGATGCATATTATTATTATAAATGCTGCTTATTAATTTTAATGCATCTTATGAACATTTGTTTAGACCCTCCCTGATTTATCACTAATGGACTAATCATTCACTAAAATAATAAGCCTTAGGGCTAGCTCAAGGCAAGGTAGGATAAAATAAGGTTTCATGATGTTTTAGCTACTAATCAGTTTGCAGCCCTATCTGTTTCAGGGAACTGATTCAGTCAGCACATAGTGATTTGCTCGACTGTGTTGTTGTGACTATAAGTACCAAGTGACTGTCTGCCTTTGGTCTATAATTAGCTACACGGTGTACCTGACCATTGTGCATTTTCTCATGCATGTTCAGTGTTATTGAACCAGCAACACTCCTGGCAAACATGTAGAATTATTCATGGACTGCAGCACAATCAATGGAAGCAATTGATCTGGTTGTGGCGCAGCACTGAAATTAGCGGTTTGTCATATATGTAATTAAATATAACACGGATGCCAGCTGCTGACTTTGAAATGGGCGTAATGGTGTAAAGCAGTTAAGAAATACCCTTGGGCTTAACCACATCACCTTGAGAAAACTTCTACCTCCAAACAAATCCATCTCAGAAATAGAAATGGTAAAAAATAGCCTTGCCCTCAGCGCACTACCTGCTGAGTGACTATTAGGGCAACATAGCCTCCTGAGGTCGGCTCCAGTGGTGAGGTGAGCAGGCAAGAGCTGAGTCATCAGAGATTCCACAGCTTGAGTGCGGGAGCGCTGTGGAAAAGTTCAGAGGCGTCCTAGGTGGGTTCCCAAGGATGGTGGATGGAGGTCCTGAGGGGGATTCTCCACGCAACGTTCACCGTGTCTGATCTCAGCAGGTGGACCTTGTATTAACATGTGTCTGTCTGCAGGGGAGGCAGCCGGGGAGGAAGGAAGGAAAAGAGCAGATGCAAACCTTCATTATGCTAAGAGTGAGGGTATGGTGATGAGGACGACAGCGGCAACAACACAGCCAAACAGCCAGCGACAATCCCTGGATGTCACCGACCACCCAGCTCGTCATATTTCAAAGCTCGCCCTCCTCTGGGTTAGTGATGGGGCGCTGGGACAGTCTGGTAAAAGGCAACATAATCAATCAAAGCAGGCAGCCTGACATTCAACATAACAGAACATTTCAAAGGGGAAATCACAGCCATGGCAGTTTTTCTCTCATTTTGTCTCTGGCGTGCATGAGTGCACAGCAAACACACTGGTGACTTTCTTTCAATAGCCAGCCTATTACCTGCATGTAGAGTTTATTTTATGAAAGCTGAGATATGTATCCTACATATGAAATGCCCCTTCAAATTGTTTTTTTTTTCTTCTTAAACTTCAGAAACCGCTGCAGTCATGCAATCTTGAGTTACCCGATGATGTGAATGCTCAGAACTCTTTGTCAGATTGTACCTTCCATCTCACATGATGCAAACACAGCATGAGACAGACAACAGGAAGCGTTCACAAGGGTATTTTTCATTCGAGTTAGATTACCAACATACAATATGGGAGCAGTAAATAATAAAATATTGCGTCAGTTAGTTGAGAAGCAACAAGAAGGAACAACTACCACAGACAAACATATAAAGGGACATAGACAGTAGAGACATATGGAAACCATGGGGAGACAGTGTCATGGAATAAAACCACTGATGTGATTACATGGGGATTTCTAGACCAGGAGACCATGGGAACACCAATGTCCACCATCAGCTGTCATCTCTCAGGGGAAAATAGCATTGAAAGAAAGACAGATTGTCCCTTTAAATTCCAAAGAATCATGTGACAAACTCAACCATAACCTTAATGACAAGATTTTCCTAACCTCAACCAAATGTTCTATTTGACTATAATAATAATAACTTACCATGTGGGCAGCAAATCGGAAAAAAATGCTCATGTGAGTAATTTTGAAAGTCTCTGACAAATGGCCTACTTTTTCATGTTGGATTTGTAGGACAAATAATAGAAAAACACCAACTCATGAGCGCAGAAAACGTGTCTCAACCCATGCTTCAACCCGCGTCCTGCTAGATTGCTGGAGGGAAGCACACATGCTCTGTCTGGATAAACAGCTGTGCTGTGTTACTTTTAGTCTTGTGAGTAATTAGCATGGCCAAGAATATATTACATGCATATGCAGCTGGGATAAAGAAATTGCATGTCTCGTGTTCATTATGATGAATAATGCAGAATCACATTTATTTTCTAAATCAGCAGAAAAAAAAAAACCCAACTCAGACTTAATCTAATGTTTGAGTCATAACGATTGAGAAATGTACCCAGAGCTTGGCACAGTAACTGCTCCCTGACTGAGAGGATGGGCAGAAAAACCCAAACCTATATTTCATCCTCTTCATATCCCCGAAATTGCTAAACTCAAACCAATTGAAAAGATACAAGAGGGGAGGGCGAGATAGGGAGAGGGATGAAAGAAAAATATTAAATGTCCTGAATGTATTACATCCCCCAAAGAAATTCATGGACCTGTCTTGACTGTGTGAATAGCCATTACAAGTGAATTTAAAGACCTCCCTGTTCATCATAGTTTCTTTACCAGCTCCCAAATGACCCTCTCACAGCCGCCTGTCCCAACAGAAGGGCATCGTCATCTGTATTGCTGCCTGTTTATTGGTAACAGAGGACACAAACTGAATGCCAACTACAACTAGTTGGATTAATGCTTTCCATCTAAAGGAAGACTTTAAAAATAAGTCAGTATAGTAGTGGAGAATGGGGCAAAATGTGTAAGAAATTAGTTTTACTTATGTTGTCCCCATGAGACAGAAGTACAATAAAAATATTGCTGCTTTTCAACATGTCTCCTATAAATTGAACCTTCGCTAAGCCCACCCTCCTTAGTTACAGTACTGTTGCTATGCCTGTCAAGCTTTCCATTCTCGCCTTTGCTGTTTACAGTGATAACAGTGCCAGATTATCATCGTGATTTTTGAAACACTTGGTCTTTGATTCCTTAGGGAGGTAAACCGAAGCAGCTTGTCATTTCTAGCTGACTACAGTGGAATTTTCGGCTACAATGATGACTCTCACTAGCAGATTTTATAGGTGTAGCTGGCTAATGTAAGCTAATGCTAATGCTTGAACTCGCCAGCTGAGAAGTCCATCTCTACCTGACTTTTGAGTGTTTCCATGTGACACATTTTAAAACAAGAAGCGTTTTAAATATGTTAAGTTACTTTAAAGGCTGTGTACATGATATAATGTTATTGCCAACAGACTGAGGCTAAAGCTAGCTTACATCCCAGCAAGCACTGGTCAGATTGTGAAGTACACATATGTACTTTTCCTGACATTTTCTTAGTCACATCTTACAGCAAAAGCCATCGTCCGCAGAGAGCTTCCAAAGCATCAGAGGGATCTCATTGTTAAAAGGTATCAGTCAGGAGAAGGGTACAAAAGAATTTCCAAGGCATTAGATATACCATCGAATACAGTGAAGACAGTCATCATCAAGTGGAGAAAATACGGCGCAACAGTGACATTACCAATAACTAGACGTCCCTCCAAAATTGATGAAAAGACAAGAAGAAAACTGGTCAGGGAGGCTGCCAAGAGGCCTACAGCAACATTAAAGGAGCTGCAGGATTTCTGTGTACTGGCTGTGTAGTACATGTGACAACAATCTCCCGTATTCTTCATATGTCTGGGCTGTGGGGTAGGGTGGCAAGATGGAAGCCTTCTCTTATGAAGAAAAGCATCCAAGCCCAGCTACATTTTGCAAAAACACATTTGAAGTCTCCCAAAAGCATGTGGGAAAATGTGTTATGGTCTGATGAAACCAAGGTTGAACTTTTTGGCCATACTTCCAAAAGGTATGTTTGGCGCAAACACAACACTTCGCATCACTAAAAGAACACCACACCCACAGTGAAGCATGGTGGTGGCAGCATCGTGCTTTGGGGCTGTTTTTCTTCAGCTGGAACTGGGGGCCTTAGTCAAGGTGGAGGGAATTATGAGCAGTTCCAAATACCAGTCAATGTTGCCACAAAACCTTCAGGCTTCTACTAAAAAGCTGAGGATGAAGATGAACTTCATCTTTCAGCATGTCAACGACCCAAAGCATACATCCAAATCAACAAAAGAACGGCTTCACCAGAAGAAGATTAAAGTTTTGGAATGGCCCAGCCAGAGCCCAGACCTGAATCCGATTGAAAATCTGTGGGGTGATCTGAAGTGGGCTGTGCACAGGAGATGTCCTCGCAATCTGACAGATTTGGAGCGTTTTTGCAAAGAAGAGTGGGCGAATATTGCCAAGTCAAGATGTGCCATGCTGATAGACTCCCACCCAAAAAGACTGAGCGCTGTAATAAAAGCAAAAGGTGCTTCAACAACGTATTAGTTTAAGGGTGTGCATATTTATGCAACCAGGTTATTGCAAGTCTTTTTATTTTTTTTATTTTTCCCCCTAAAAGATTTCAGTTTGGTTTTCAATTGAACGGGTTATAGGTCACATTAAAAGGTGGAATGATTTATCTTGGTCTTATTTTTTTTACATCACAAAAACCTGGCATTTTAACAGGGGTGTGTAGACTTTTATATCCACTGTATATGACAGACAACAGAAATGCAATCATTATGTGGAAAAATAAAGCACAAGGACTAGAGTAGTGCAGCAGCCCTTGGGGCAGTCACCCAGCTGCACTGCAATCACCCCAGATAGAAATATATCACAATGTAACCCCTGGGATAAAGCCACGAGTTTAGCAAAAGCAATGGTATCTGACACAAGTTTGGTTGGAACTAATGTTACTGCAGTGAGTAAGCTAGTGTTAGTTAGGACATGCTAACCTTCACAGCTAATGTTAGAGCAGATAAAGGGAAAGTTTATCAGTTCTCCATGTGTACTCTTGTGTTTTACCTTTTTGAAAGACTACAGAAAAGAAGCCACTGTCCAGACTCGTGCACGAGGCTCTAAGAAGAGCATTACTCTGTGTTTTACAACGCCTGACAAACTTGACGGGCCTGCGGGGCTCCAGTTGCAGTTGCCGCTGTATAATTGGACAGTTGTCGTTCGCTGGAGGGGCATAGCGAGGGGTCAATTGAAATGACAACTGTGCATCTATGACACAGGGCCAAGAAAATATGACGGGGGGGGGGAATGCTGCTGAGGCTCACCTTGCCTCAAGCTACGGTTAAGTTGATCCATGTCAGTGGGTAAATTGACCGTCTGACTTTTCAATTTAAACCTTAGCAATGCAATAATACATCTTCCCTTTCCAAATAGTGATATTTATTTTTATGAGGCTAACTTAACCGACTCAGCTTGATAGAAATGATGGGTGCTTCCTGAGTTTCTGGCCACTGATAACAGATGTGCACTGCTGACTAGAAACAGGGGATGGGTCAACATACCCACTGCTCGTCTTACCCCGCTCTCCCCTTTTGTTCCTCAAATTTAGGAAACAACAACTCACAGGCTTGCATGCTTTTCGCTAAACAAATACAATTTGAACGTTATCTTAACAGCTGTTTCTACAAATGTCTTCCCTGCTAAGTTAGAGCCGTGCTGCCTTTGATGCTCGCTTATTTTCTGATTGCTTGTTTGTTCATGCGCTTGTTTGTAAAACCTGGGGCTTCCCTCGCTCTGTCCTCCGCACGACTGACAGCTGTTCGGCCCAGCAGGCCCCCGAGGCAGAACACGAGGCTCCATCTGATGTCAGTTTGTCTGGTGTCAGCAGGGCAAGGTGCCTTGTTTTTCCATCAGCACCCTCACCTCTGGGCCGGGAGCATCTTCGGCGGGACAGGATTCCGACACCAGTAATGAGACATACTGTACGGCTGGAGTCATGCACAGACAACTTTAACAAGTCCATAAAGGATAGTCACATAAGTCTTCACCTTCCCATGTGGCGAAGAGAAGTCTCTGTATTTCTGGAGCAGGGAAATTGCCATTGACTGCTGGGATTAATGAGTCCCTCTTACAGAAAGTGTAGGTGTACTTGTCAGTGACATTGTCCAGGCAGTAAGTGTTCCTGTCAAGTGGCACACAATTCTGTCACACATACCTCAGCCCTCAATTATAGTCCAAGCTCTGCTCAGCTTGGAACTTTATTCAAATTGAAGAGTATATGTTCATACTGAGGTCTATAGAATGGGCTGCTATGTGACAAAAAAAAGTGTGATATTGTGAGGTGATATGAATAGTTTCCTGTTTGTCCCTACCAGTGAGTGTCTTCTGTTTCTTTGGGAACAGGCTTGACTCAGCCATACTCACAGGACTGGACTTTTTGTCACCCATGCGATGTCCTCCTACAAGGCTTGTGGTGATAGCCATATGGCTTGTAGGCCAGCCCGCTTTTTTTTTTTCTTAGTGTAGGCGGCTCATTCTTTATTTTCTGGGTAAGGGAGTACATGACTCAGCTCAGACCCTTCAATCTCTGCCCACGCACTCCCCGAACCACCAGGCATTACAGTATAACACATCATTTGGTTTCCTTAGAATCACCAGACTGCAGTGAATGGTACGTCAACATCTCTTTTTCAACTTAAATTTTCCTGTACATGTTTACAGCTTAAGCTTAGAGCTGCCACAAGTTACTCTGGAGAAAGGTAGTTGTTTGTTGAGTCTCATTCCCTGTATATTAAAAATATTCTCCTCCTGATCCGCATTTCTCTTCGGAATAGTTCCCGTTTGGAGCCGTGATTACAGTGTTCTTGAAGCATTCATGTTCATTGTCTTCATTTTACCTCTGCTTAATATCTTACCATCACAGTTTAGCTCGTAACTACTGGCAATCAGGCTGATATTGAAAGAAATTTTACAGAAAAGACCAGACTTATTATAAATTGCTTGTATTTTCATTTTTCTAGTATTTTGATAGTAAGATAGTTCATTTGTTTTTAAATTAATCCCATTTCAGATACTTAGATATTTCTGACATATTTCCACGTACCACTAGAGGGAGCTTGCATACCACCAGTGGGACCACAATTTGAGAATCTCAGACCTAAATTATCCCACATATTTCCAACAATAGTCAAACGAAGAAAAATCCCTAATTTATTCAAGGTAAAGGTGTATTTCTAACTGGCCGCTAGTTGCTACAAATTCCTGGAAAACACAATACATCAGATACATTGGAAGGAAGGAGATATGGATGGAAGTCGGCAGAAGTAACTAAACCTAACGTGAATAAACTTGGCACATTACCTTATTGGTGAATCGGTGAATGATTTCTGTCTGAGTCTCATCAGATAGATTTTCATCTGCAGTTGTTGTGTAATAATGAAGATAACAACTCCCATGATGCCACGCTACTTCCACAATGTCTGTTTCCTAAAGTGCCTGTGCCAAAATTAGTGGGTAGTGAGCTAACAAGGATTCAAGAAAACTAGTTGTACAGGCAGCTGCTGTTGCAAGTGAGCTGAGGATGTAATTAGCTAACTAGCGTTTTGCTATGGAGGATATGTCTCAAGTTAACAGCTCAAAAGGAAGTTTTTAAGAGACAGTGGCACCTCAGCTAGTATTATGTTATACTACGTGGGAGAATCAGGCCAACCAGCCAGGAAAAAGGACATTGAAATGCCAAATGGATATCATCAAATGCCAATTTGAAAGCAGAAAGTGAATTAGACTCCTGAAATGAAAACGTAAAAGCTTAATATCATTTAATTTAATTCTTAATTGTAAGAGCTTCAATTAAAATGTGTAATGGAAATGAAGAACACAAACAAACTCTTAAGATATATAAAGTTATCTTGTTGGTTTTCCATTTACTGCCCCCCTTTTTCATCTGCCCTTTTCCATTTGGCATTTAACAGTCACGCTGTTAGTGAAGTTTTAGTCAGTGTTGGCTCCAGTGGCTTTAATTTGAAGAAATGTACTTACTGCGGTGTAATTAAACTTTTAGTGAAGGTGTTACTTTGCTGGAAAATTGATTTAAAAAAAAAAAAAAAGTCTCTGAACAATATTTGTCAGTTAGGAAGGATTCCTGTGGGAACTGACTCACTAAATACAGGTACTTATTGGCTTGTTGGATTGTTGGATTGCATCAGTCATTTAAATATCAAATTACTTTTACAGTCTGCTTCTTCTTTTGAACATGTAATAATGGGCCATTGTTCTGAGTATTATAATGGAATAAGAGTTTGTCATAAAATAAAAGAATCTATGTAAAATTATCTATTGTGCAAATGTAAGACTTGTCCAAAGGTAAATATTGCAAACGAAATCCAAGACAGCTGGCGGCGTGCAGAGTACTGTGAACACAAAATTCCCAGTTGGACTCCAATTGCTTGTCTTTTACGTGTGTCCTGACTCTTCTCTCCTTCACGTACCATTTCCTGTCTCTGTCTCTGCCAGAAACATAATTTTAGAACATACAAGGTAGCTTGCAAGCTAAATAACTTATAAGCGTACCTTATGACTGTTGCCCTTTTTGAGACTTTTTCCTTTTCACCGGGTAGGTGTATGTGTGGTTCATCATATTTTTGTGTCGTGGTCTCTCCTACACTGCTGAGAAACAGATCCCAGTTGGGTCACTGTCAGAAACAGAACACTCTCCTGATAATAGAGGTTGTATCTTATGGTCAGACATGGAGGAAAGAGAGTCGAGAGATTATTATGACTTCATTCCACTGAGTATTTGGTGAAATTGGCCATAATTACCTTGTAATTATTTGTTATATTATAATGAAAGTAATAAGCATCATCCTATTGGTGCAAAGACAAGAATTCATTGTTTTAATATCGTCGAGAAACACAATAATCAAACAATAAATAAGACATAACATAGCATAATTAAGACATTAAGACAAGAAACGGTGTATTTCAAGATGTTTTGTTGATGATTTTTATTGACTTTCACTTATTTCCCATAAGGATCCTCTAACAGCCTGTTTTTCTGAGCTGTTGGTTTGTTCCCTGATAAGCAAGTTCACAGATATGCGCCTGGAGCAAGGATAACGTCGTTTTTGATTAGAATCCTTGACACAAATCCCTCGTCCCTTTTGAAGTTGCAGACCCTCTCTCATATTCACTGCTTCTTACCGAGGGCTGCAGGTGTTTGGTCATGATACCGCCTCAGGGATATGAAAAGACATAGATACAGTAAAGCGAATTTATGAGAACTTTCATCTTGAAGTGCGGTCGAACTGTAAGATTCAATAAGCATCTATTTTAACGTTCACGTTTGTGATATTCCTTGGTTTTAGCTGCATGTTTTCAACCTTCCAAAGGTTCTTTACTGTTTGGGGTGAATGTATCTGTGTGGTTTCAAGTTACCTTTAGTCCAACTTAAGGTTTAAAATACATGTAACATTAATTTAGGAGCAATATAATTGTACATCCAAAAATAACTACTGTAATTCAAAAAGAAGATGGAGCAATAGACTGTAAATTAATAGGTTAAAATCCTATAATATACAATCTATAGTTGAAGTGAGTTGTTTCCCTCTGCTCCTCCTCTCCAGACTGCAGGTTTAATTTGACAATAACAAGCGATGACAAGTCCTATGCTGTAAGTTGATCAGCTGTTTATAATTAATTATCTGTCAATGTGAAGCTAAGCCTGTTATCCTGAAAACAAAAACCCATTGGTCCGAAAATACGCACTCTGGAGTTGGTGTTCAGTGACTGCCTGTTTATTTGGTGAACATTCAGCATTAATTTGAACTCTAATTAATGTGAAACAGCCACATTTCTCCTGTGATGAGATTATTTGAAGTGGGGTTGTATGAGACACTTTTTGAGTCAGTGTATTAGCTACAGTAGATGGCTGTTGGTGGGAGGGATTAGCAACAAATGGTATTTGAGCCATTAAAAAAGGTCCACCTAAAAAAAAAAGGTCAACATCAGTTTAAGTGGACGCTATATTTAGAATATTTTCATGACTTTACTTTGAGGTCAGACAACATTTTCTGACAGGAAGCCACTGTTTTATAAGCCAAATGTAGATTTCTCAAAACCCACCAAACTCCATAGGCAAAATCAGTTATTTTACTTTGCAGAACACAGGAGTTGCTGCTCTACCACTGCCTGGATCTGTTGAGTTTGCTTGTGCGATTGTGCGACTTCAGTTAATCTGATCTAATCTTTCAAAGGAAAGAAATCACACAATAATACAAACAAATTAACAAATCGAGGTAGCGTTAGAGTGGCAAAGCCTGTGTTCTGCAAAGTAAAATTACTGATTTCTCTTGTGGAGTTTGGTTGGCTTGAAGGAAGTGACATTTGTCTCATATAACTGTGGTTTCCCATCAGAAAAAGCTGTCCAAAGGCAAAGTAAAGTGGTGACAATATTCTAAATATAGTGTACATTTAAAACAACTTTTGTTGCTGACCCCACAGCAGTACACTGCATAGGTTCCTCCTCTCTGCTTCCTCAAACTGTCTATTGAAGTACCTCTTACAACCTCACTTAAGATAATCCAAATGATCCCCTTAAGCTAATATTAATAAGCTAATACAGAAGTGCAGCACTCTAGCACTCACCAGGGAGTGAACAAAATGGGAATATCAGTGACGCTGTAGGGGATATTATTGGAGACCAGCAACCAGGTCATGAAAAACTTTTATTTGGCACAAGTAAAGATCACAGCCATACCTTTACAAAGGACTCTGGCAGGAAAGCGAGAAATGGATCACAGAATTTCCAGTTCAGTCTTCAGAGGTGTGATGGGTGCTGCTTATTGATAATACCAACACCATTTTTCACTCTCAGGCATTTCCCCGTGAACATTCAAGCTAGGAACAGTGAATTGGCAAACGTGTTATTATGCTGTACGCTTTGAGAATGCAATTTTGCTTTCTAATGTATAAAAATGCACCTTTGTGTTGTGCTGAAAAGGAGCCATTACCAGAAGGATCAGAGAACGTAGCCAGTGCTGTAAGGATGCTTTCTCCTTAATGCTCCCAGCACAGCCATTAAAGTCCACCCAACAACTCTGCTCTGCCTGTATCTTCCAGGTCTGATGGCTCCTCTGTGGTCATTTATCAGTCAGCAAATGTTAGGGCCAGAAAATACAAGGCCAACTCGGGGAAGGGACAAGTCTGAGCAGAGGTGGCAAAATGATTTTTATCTCTCTGTCAAACTTTGAAAACAAGAAACTTGGAAAGAAAATGTGTCAAGACCAGCCCCGTATATATTGTAAACCCTCACTGAGGCTGTTCGCATGAATGGAGATATAATTTGTCTCGCACAACAGAAACAAAGTCACAGAGCAAATATGATCAGGTAAGCAAAATCCCCAAATATTGTTTTTTTCTTCACTCTCTGTGTTGCCTTCAGTGTTTTTTCCAAAAACACTACAAATGCTGCTGGACATGTATGTACTCACTGCAACAACCAGCTGAGACAAGAAGTGCCTGTTTCTGAACATCTGCTAGGCATCAGGTCCAACACAGTAATGTTACAGACTTTTTGATTCACTGCTTGAATTGTTATGCAATTATTAGCAATTAGTGCTCAAAGTCAGATACATTTGTCCCCATTCATGATTAATTTGTTAAATGGCTCATTACGTTTTTGGTTTGCATGTGTGATTTGTTTTAGGGTGCATCATTAGTACAATGGTAAGAAATGTAGTCTTTCTGCAAATCTGCAGAACAGCCCATAAGGTCTTTGAAACCTGAGGTGTGTTTTCGTCTTCAAACCTAACTGCATATTTGGCATTACATCACTTTTTATGTAGACAAACGTGTCTGTGCATGCGGTTAATGTAAAGAAGAATCATATTTTCCTCCAAAAGCACCATTTTTAGCATTGAAAACGTGTGACTAAGCTGGCAAATATGCATTGTACATTATCCAAATATTACTGGGTAAGTGAGAATCAAATTTCCAAAGTCAAATTTACAAGCACCTTTTCGGGTTTTTCTCAAAGGCAGGAAGGGTGGAGTTTGACTTAAAGAGCAGCAGATCTTGAGACGATCAACAATGCACATGGCCTCTTTCAGCCACTGCTACAATAAGAACATGATGATTTAACACAATGTCTTTCTCATCTACAGTCTGCAAGCTGCTGCAAAAGGATTCCAGAACCAGTGGATGACTTCTCACCAGCAGGACAAACAAGACACCCTGCGGGACGAGGTGAAAATCCATCGGATGAGGAGGAGTGTCCCCGGAATTCATATTTACTCACAATAATTCATATATAACAATTGTTCTATGCTTAATAAGTTGTTTATCACCTCATGTCCCCCTTAGACATCAGTGTCCTTTCATGCATGGATAAAGTCAGGTCTAAGGTCCCCATAAACCTTTACTCCTCTTTTATTATATTCTTGTGTAATTTTGTTTGTGGAGAACTACTGCAAAGTGTTTATGAGACTCGGAGCTCACCAGAGACATTGACACACAGTTTGTATCTTGTTTGCTGGACACGGAGTCTGGTGCATCAGAGGAAAGATTCCATTATTTACTACATGGTTATACAACAGAGAAGTGCTTGACCGTAACTCCTCACTCCTTCACTCCCTTAAAATTGACACACTGACTCTATGTTTTTTTCCTTTATTGATACAGATTTCCAGCACACCACCAAGATCCTCCAGACGGTCAGCTGTGTAGGAGTGGAGGAGAGCCACGCTAACGGAGTTTGGACTTAAGGCTGCTCCTGGCTAATGTCCAGTCAGGTAAATGACACGGACGAAATGGGCTCGGCAAAGCAACAAGAATTAAACCAGACTGTTGACCCAGCATCTTGCGGAGGCCTGCTCCACTACGACATATTGCACTTGACTGGCTGACTGTGTTCTGAGATGACACCGCGCAACCTGCAAGGACAAGGGGAGGTGGACTCATTGATTATGTGTGTTCTATAACAATAAATTACTTTGATACTTTAAAATACATAAACGTTAAAATTACATTCGCTTTTACTCGCCAAAGCACATGGTCAGTGTCTGACAAATGTGTTCAATGCATTTCCTTCTTAGCAAAGTTGATTTTTTTGTGCCATTTTACAGCCACATCTTTCACAATGTACTGTAGGTTTATTGGGGAAGTCTTTGGAAATCTTTGGACCACAGAGCATCATATGACATTGTTACATGGTTTGGCCACATGTCAAATGGGCTTCAAACCTTGCGCTCTTCCTGGGCATTTGAACCAACCTTGCTTATATTCATGTTTGCTTGCTGACAGTCTTCCTCCCTACCTTTGTTGGTCCATCAGTGCGTGTTTTTTTGCACATCACTGCCACCTTTAGATCAGCAGAATAGCTTGAAACCACTGGCAGGACTTGGGTTACTCCCAAGCACATGCATCATCATGTGCATTTGTGATAGCAAACAAAATAGTACATAACTATGTACAAATTGCTTTATAGCCCTGAAAGTGACACAAAACTCCACAGGATACCTTTAATTTATAAGAACAATGAGAACCTTGTGTAATACAGCTTTACGATTCTGCTTAAAGCATAAGAATAATATTCTGAGTGTCATTTTTTAGCTAAGGGGCTAGTTCAAATTCAGTGTTGTATGCACTGCCAGTAACCATTCAACTCGTTATTAGCTTAATTTAGGTTTAATTTGATTTTGATCAGAAAGCAATGTGAACAGATACCAGGTGCAGATGGAACCTCAAGGCTGAACATTTTGTCTACTGAATATGCCCCAAAGTAAGAGAACAATCAGAGAACCACAGATCTGATTCATTTCCAAGGCAAAATAACCTCACAGCATGCGTCTGGCCGCTGCCAAGCAATCCCCCCGCCTGCCTGATGATACAAAATGGATGCACCTGTGAACCAGCTGCCCAAAATCAAGGTTGTTCTTCAATTGAAGTTCCCCACTCTGTTGTATCTGCTTGACTATACGCTTGAAATAGATAATACGGCGCATGCATGTGTCTCTCTGTGTGTTACCTTCTGTACTTCAATGCATGATGCTGGTGCACACACACAGACCAAATATGCATAAGTTTAGTTGCAAGCTCGCTGAAAAGGTTAGTGTTTACTCAAGGCAAGAGTCATGTAAATTGTAGGCGTTGTGTCTGGTGATGAGTAGGAGTGAAGGAGGCTGCTCAATGTCAGAAACCACTGAAACATCTCCTACCTTACCCTGATACCTGTACACTTCAGGGCTGGTGAATAATATTGCCTCTCTGGTGACCCTGCAGGTGTATAATGGTCCTCTGTCCATTGAAAAAAGTAGGATAAATTAGCACATTATTCTTTTGAGTTCTGACTTTAGCTTCTGTAAGGTTGTTCGCCAAATGATTAAGGAATTAAGGGAATGTCACATTACACCAGGTGTATGGGTATGATCTTTTTCTCCATCAGTGGGGCCTAAGCATGTTGAGGTTGGTTTGATTGGACTGTCCTCTCTACTGAAATGCTAGGGGGCAAACTCAAACTCAGTTCTATGCTGGATTATAGAAATATAGTGTCCATAAACTGCATGTCCTTGAATGCATCCTTTATTTTAATGTTCATGCACCCAAGGGAAATATGCATTTTGAAACTGAAATGTTGCTTGTACACTACCCAAACTGAAAAAACCCTGATTTTGACTTTATTACTATCAAACATATTACACATTTGTATTTTGTTTGTTTTTTTAAGTAAACTGTATAACAGTTGTACACTTGAACGTCTGCTTTGCGATATTTGTCCTAGATGTCTGCTTTCAGAGCAAGTTATTAATTATTAATCTATTAATAAAACCAGTAGTAACAGAATGCACAGGCAGTTAATTACTCTCATATGATAACAAGTTTACATTTATAGTCTTACATTTACAGCCGGCCCTTTCAGGGCAATCATAATGCTGACATGGCCCGAGATGGAACTGCGTTTGACACCCCAACACAGTTTGAAACAGAAAGTGTTGAGTTTGTATTAATGGCTTAATGCAGTAACTTTAACAGGGCAACTGGGAGGAGATCAAAACAAGGCTATGAGCTTACCTCTCCATCTGCTACGTTTTTGACTGACTGTACTCTCTAGCTTTTTTCAGTTCAAGTAAAGGTTCCTAAATATGAAACATCAATGGATAAAAAAAATATTCATAGAAAGTGTCATAACTGACCTTGTGTGCAGTTCAAGGTGTCCTGTCAACAGTTTTACAGATGTCTCTTTTATAATGGTGGCTTATGACTGCAATATTGCGAGTGGCCACTAGGAAAAAAATGGCAGCAAGGCTGAGCAGCAGTGCCCTGTCTAGTTATATTATATAGTAAGTCTATGTGCATATTCTGCTACAAGTTCTGCACAGACCACTGACATTTCCCATGATGCCTACTAGGTTAGTGCTGGAAACATCAGCAAAATTAAACTCTATGTTTGGAGGGTTTCTTTTGGTTTTTCCTTTTTGAACTTTACATAGTCAGAAAAGTAGGTTTGGACAGTTAGTGTAAAATGAAAGCAGTTTGAGCTTGTACATCAGATCAAAACTGGTAAAACCGGAACTCACCCAACCCTGTCAGTCAGGTCAAGATCAACTTTTTTTTTACAGAGTATAGCCCACACAATACTCGATATTTGAAACCAGTATGCAGATATTGTTTGTGACATTTCTTGTTAGCTTATCACACATTGCATAGGTGAATATGTTAGCTGATAAGTAACATCTATGGCTGTATTGGCCTGGTCTAGCTTTGGTCCAGAGTAAAATATCTTGGGCATAATTGCCATGATATTTGGCATAGGTCCACACTGATGTTTCTCTATTATTTTGGTGACCCCAAAGACACCTCCTTGACCAAGTAATTGGTCCATGGCAGTATCTTACAAACTGCCATGGCCAAATTTCCTTTATATTTGCTATGAATGTTCATGTTCCCAAGAGGATGAATGATATGATGATCTAATGATAGCACCACCATCAAGCTCGGATGTTCACCTTCACATAACTGTTACTGTGCACATGAGATGAACCCTTTCCATTTGGACACTTCATGAGGTTTTCTCCTGTTTCTCAAGTAAAAATGTGACCTTCGCACTCAATACATTTCACAGTTCTGTGATTTTAATCACCCCACGACCTTTAATTTAGCATCAACTGTATTATAACAGGAAAAGTTACAAAAGAATAAAAGGTGATGGTGACTTGCATATCCTCACACTGACATGTAAAGTGCCATGTCCATACTACCGAATGCCAAGTTTCCAATCACCCAATCAGAGGATTGCTGAGACTGATGATCACAAAAAACAAAAAGTTGAAAAAACAGAATAGAAAAAAGCAAGTATCATATGACATCATTAATATCACCATACACTAAGTATATCTCTCCCCAAAGCCATTAAATAATCTAAAGTCATGAATGTTTGAATAAATACAATCAGTGGCAATTCAGTAAATTATTACAGTAACATCCATATTGTTTAAATAGTGAAAAGGC
>JAJHUR010092176.1:0-28023 GCA_027495735.1 Lutjanus campechanus | reverse complement strand
AGGGCAATCATAATGCTGACATGGCCCGAGATGGAACTGCGTTTGACACCCCAACACAGTTTGAAACAGAAAGTGTTGAGTTTGTATTAATGGCTTAATGCAGTAACTTTAACAGGGCAACTGGGAGGAGATCAAAACAAGGCTATGAGCTTACCTCTCCATCTGCTACGTTTTTGACTGACTGTACTCTCTAGCTTTTTTCAGTTCAAGGAAAGGTTCCTAAATATGAAACATCCATGGATAAAAAAAATATTCATAGAAAGTGTCATAACTGACCTTGTGTGCAGTTCAAGGTGTCCTGTCAACAGTTTTACAGATGTCTCTTTTATAATGGTGGCTTACGGCTGCAATATTACGAGTGGCCACTAGGAAAAAATGGCAGCAAGGCTGAGCGGCAGTGCCCTGTCTAGTTATATTATACAGTAAGTCTACGTGCATATTCTGCTACAAGTTCTGCACAGACCGCTGACATTTCCCATGATGCCTACTAGGTTAGTGCTGGAAACATCAGCAAAATTAAACTCTATGTTTAGAGGGTTTCTTTTGGTTTTTCCTTGTACATCAGATCAAACTGGTAAAAACGGAACTCAGCCCACATGATACTCGATATTTGAAACCAGTATGCAGATATTGTTTGTGACATTTCTTGTTAGCTTATCACACATTGCGTAGGTGAATATGTTAGCTGATAAGTAACATCTATGGCTGCATTGGCCTGGTCTAGCTTTGATCCAGAGTAAAATATCTTGGGCATAATTGACATGATATCTGGCATAGGTCCACACTGATGATTCTCTATTATTTTGGTGACCCCAAAGACACCTCCTTGACCAAATAATTGGTCCATGGCAGAGTATCTTACAAACTGCTATGGCCAAATTCCCTTCATATTTGCTATGAATGTTCATGTTCCCAAGAGGATGAATGATATGATGATCTAATGATAGCACCACCATCGAGCTCGGATGTTCACCTTCACATAACTGTTACTGTGCACATAAGATGAACCCTTTCCATTTGGACACTTCATGAGGTTTTCTCCTGTTTCTCAAGTAAAAATGTGACCTTCGCACTCAATATATTTCACAGTTCTGTGATTTTAATCACCCCATGACCTTTAATTTAGCATCAACTGTATTATAACAGGAAAAGTTACAAAATAATAAAAGGTGATGGTGACTTGCATATCCTCACACTGACATGTAAAGTGTTAAAAGGAAAATGTCACTAAGATGAAATAAAATCACTTTTTAAAGTATATTTTCAGTTTTCCATACTACCGAATGCCAAGTTTCCAATCACCCAATCAGAGGATTGCTGAGACTGATGATCACAAAAAACAAAAAGTTGAAAAAACAGAATAGAAAAAAGCAAGTATCATATGACATCATTAATATCACCATACACTAAGTATGTCTCTCCCCAAAGCCATTAAATAATCTAAAGTCATGAATGTTTGAATAAATACAATCAGTGGCAATTCAGTAAATTATTACAGTAACATCCATATTGTTTAAATAGTGAAAAGGCTTTCTGTCTCAATCAGTGCATATTATTCAACAAACACAGAAACTAATATGAAAAAGGTCAAACTAGACAAATTTATCAAGGCCTTTCAGAACAAAGAAGACTAATGCACCAACTTGGATCGGTATATATCTACTAAATAAAGCATTTCATGACCGGACTTTTAGAAAAATATAAAAATGAGACAAGTTTACACATTACATTAAGTGAAAATACATCATTCAACAGAGCCTTACCTACTTGCTAGTTGCTGTAACTTCCAGGAAAACTTTTATTTTGAGGAATTTATAGGAAATGAAATGTTTACCCACTCCACTTCAGTTAAAAGACACACCTACACATGAGTAGCCCTGTTCAAATGGAAATGCAAATCCTTGCTGTGCCAGGCTGATGTGCAGAGTCAAACTGTGCCAAGCCAAGCCAGCACATATGTACGGAAAAGGTGTAAGAGAGTGAGGAAGGAAGTCGTTACAAAGACTAATATAGATAAAACTTACATTATTACATCATTCATGAACAAGATTTCTGTGAGTCATGTTGGATAGATTTTCATCTGCAATCGTGTTTTTCCGCAATTAAGACGGCAACTTCCATGATCCCACGCTACTTGACGACATCATCAAACTACATGTTTTGGTTTTGTTTTGAGGTAAGAAACTGCTTGACAAAGAAATGACATATTGTGCATTTAAACATTTCATTGCCCATCTCATTTATCTTAATATTTTTCATAGATCCACAGATCTAGATATTACTTGATTTTACTTTTTTTTAAAATCTCCTTATTTTTTATGAAAAAGATTTAACTTTATTTGGGACGTACCGCAAAACAATACATATTGAAAAAGCAGGAAATCGTTGCACTCCATTTTCACATTTGTCAACTTATCTTGTTTAAAATAGGCTGACCAAGTTTAGATTAGATATGCAAAAACTGCCCTTTCGTGAGGTTTTTATGCATTCAGGGATGTTGTTGAGGGTGATCACCTCAGTTGGCGTCCTCATATAAACAGAAACCCTCACCAAGGGCAGCGTACAGGCACAAAGAGGCTGAGCACATGAAAGCCGTAAAAGCCCTTAATATCATACTTGTAGTGTGTGCTTACAAGGCTCCACTTTGTTTCCTGTGAGTAGCTTTATGGTTAAGGGGCATCATCAATTTTCATCCGTCTCTGTTCTGCCCAGGTGGTCTGCGGCACCTCCACCGCTCCGTCTGTAAACATCCCAGCAAATATGGAAAGATCAAGTGAGGTTTTATCATTATCAGCCTTGGCAATGTCATACAGAGCTGTGGTTTCCTCTACTAGACCATTAGCAGTAAATCAAATGGAACATAAGCACACTAATGAACAGGACTGTGAACACTATTTATACAGAATATCTGGTAGGGCAGACCCGGTGCAATGATTTGACATGCTGACTGAATGCTTCTCAGGATGCTTTTGGAAGGCCATTTATCTAATTATAGTTTATGGTCAGTATACTATTAACCTCTTTGCAGTACAGTCTCAAAGTATACAGTATATCACAAATTTCACATAAACTGTGTAGATGTTTTGGTCCAGGGCAGATTTAGTCATTTTGGGGCCTATGACAAACACAGGCATGGGACCCTCCACATCCCATGTTTTCCACCATTTTCAATCCCTGTATAAATAATATGTCCTAACTAGAATTGTTGGTTGTTGGAATTGCAGTGGATGAGTCTCACTGCCGAAGGAAAGAAGCTGTTCTTCAGTCTGCTGGTACGGCAGCAAATACTTCTGCATCTCTTGCCAGACAGGGCTCAGGAAACAAGCTGCTCTTTAGTTTTGTGGTATGGCAGCGGATACTTCTGTATCTCTTACCAGATGGAACTCAGGAAAGAAACTGCTCTTTAGTTTGGTGGTATGACAGCAGATACCTCAGTATCTCTTGCCAGACGGGACTCAGGAAAGAGGTTGCTCTTTCCTTTGGTGGTAGGGCTGCAGATACATCTGTCGGATGGGAGCAGGGTGAACAGGCTGTGGCTGAGGTGGGTGTTGTCTTTTAGTATCTTCTCGCTTCTATCTTTTTTCAGTACCACTGGGGTAGCTTTGCTTTGTTTTTCAGCAGTCTGTGCACCATGCCAAGCCAAGTCAAGCCCTTTGTTTACACGAGTTGGCTACTGTCTTTATCTATGCCAATGATGAAAATCGTTGAATAGTCCAAGTTAGTGGAGAGGCCCTGAGACAATCATGAATTTAGCATCCATATACTTTAATACATGAATTTTTAGAAAGACATAATTAATTATTTAAAAAAAAAAAATCTCAAATATAAGTTCATGAGGCAATTTATGGAGTCCATGGTAGCTTGAAGCCTAGGGCAATAGCCGACCTTTGCCTAATGGTAAATCCACCCCTGGTTTTGGTGTTACTCTCTCCTCGCAAATTAAAGTAGGGAAAGGCCTTTTGGAGTTAAGGCATCAGCCAAAGAGTTCAAATACATTAAATTTCGAACAAAGACAGCCCACCCTTGCCCTCACTGTATCCCTGCTGGAGCCTGCCTCAGCTCTCCCTTAATCTGACAAAAAGATCCCAGCCAAGCACTTTTCTTGGGGTTAATTGTATGTGACATCCATAATACAGCTCTGGTCAATGGTTATCTCCACTTGGGTGGAGAGCAAGTTGTTTCACTCCTGTTATAAATTCTTGAATGCTTTTTTTTTTTCTTCTTTTCTTCACTAAAAAAATAGAAAGAAAACCTCCTCATTATGCGATTGTTCTAAGAAAAGTTCAAATGACTAATTAATTTAACATAGGAAAAATTGATTAATTCGACCTTTTGAGACTGGTTACAATCTCCGATACGATGACACGTTATAAACACAGCCGTGATTAACGCTGATTAGAAATATTTAACATAAAGGAATCGTAATATGTTCTGACATTTACTTGTTCTTGGTGGGAAAAAGTGTGGTTTCCTCACTTATATTAGCATCATGCATCACTCTTTTAATGACTCTAAAGAAAGATCCATAACAATAAGATCTGTTCAATTAAAATAAGAAGGTGATGCTGCATTGGTCTCCATATTGTGCTACCCGAGTGAACCGCTGCACTAATGATGAGGCTCAGGGAAGGCAAACTCCCACGGCTATCTGTATCCCTTTTATTAAGATGGAGGGGGTAGACAAATGCGGTGGGGAGAGGAACTGATGGGTTAAGGATCTTCCTCCAGAGGAACTTTATCTGCGGCTGAGAGCCACGGTAGTAAATTTTAATTACCAGTCTCACAGAATATAAATGCACACATTTGGTACACACCTGTTTTCTATCTATGTGGAATTTTTTGATATATAGTTTTTTCCTTCGTTCAAGTTTTTCCCTCTCAAAGCGGTAACATAATTGGGTCAGTCTTAGACTCTTGGTCACCGTGGCTGCTCTGTAAACCTGAAGTATTACTCCCATTAGCCGCAGTTCTGTTCCCTGGGGCCATGGGGGACACATAGAAGGTAATTACAGAACATAATGTTATTAATTACTCCGAGCACTCATGCTACCGTTAGAGCTGAACTCTCCGCAGATGAGGTTCTCAAAGCCAGGCGGGCCACAGCACAATGCCCAAGGTTAAGTGACCCACTCGTCTCTGTCACTGAATGCGGGGAATTGTCTCAACTCTGCCGTTCGTCTGCGATTCTCGGTACTGAGTCTGTTTTTCCCGTTGCTGTTCCCACCGCCGAGCTAAAAAAAGAAACGAGAGAGATTTATCCACGGTGGTCCCCTGCAGTCATCTGTGTCCTTACAGAGCGCACAGAGGGGGGAAATATCACAAAGACAGAAGGAAGTGGTCAGATGTCATTGTGAGTTTCCATTTCAAAGAAGAAAAGTTAAACCGGGCCATTATTATTATTTTCGTTTTTTTTTTTTTTATTATTATTATTACTGACTGATGTGTCCTGGTGTGTAATAATGAGACTCCCTGTGCACGTCTGTATTGTCATTAAGCAAACTGCTTCCCCATTATGGGTGTGAAATTTCCCACCTCCAGCATGATCTCCCCCTGATCTCCTCCCACATGCGGGGTTTATATATAGCATCATTTAATCTTATTACCCCAGTGAGCCATATGCATCTCTGCAATGATTAAAATACAAAAAGTAGGTGTTATGTTTGGCTCCGTGCAATATGGGGGGACTGGGAAGCTCAAACTAATTGGGGAAAGCTTCAAGCCGACTCAAGCTTGTTTGTCAGTTTTTCACACATCCTTTACTTGTACGATATAAGAATATCTTAGCAAATAATTATTGGGCAGAGTAAATTTTGCGATTACGCAGTAAAAAGTCATACAGGGATTTAGTGGGATCAAGTATCTTTTAACTTAGTCTTTTGACTTGAAATGATGAGTTGAATGAACGTACTGTACAGAGCTCAATCAACTCGAGTTGTAGTTTCTAATGAAGCATAATCACCATATTAGAAAGCTTCGCAGCATGCATTGTTTGATGTTTGAAGATTTTTTAAATTGTGGGTTTAAATAATTTATTCAGCTTATCTTTTCTCCCTAACGTAACATAAATAAATGGCAAGTTTTATTTATTCAAGCTAATAAATTTAAAAAAAATCTAGTATTTATTATCAGAACACTTCAGAACTTATAAACATGAGCGCTTCTAGATTGAAGTCTTTTGACCTGAAATGATGAGTTGAATGAATGTACTGTACAGAGTTTAATCAACTCATTAAGTTGAGTTTCTCAAGAAACATAGTCAGCAAATTAGAAGACTTCCCAGCATGCATTGAATGTTTTTTTTAATTTAAAGAAAACAACAAATGCTGGAACAAAGTACCTCCTAAGTTCTGTGTGTGAAATGTAGAACTGACTTTTCAAACTGAGAAATTTAGAAGGGAAATCAAATTTGTTTTGTTTCATTGTCATCAGTATGACTGAAGAGTTGTTGGTTCAACTCGATATCTTAAGCTTATTGAACATGTTTCTCAAATACGAGTGAATTGATATCGCATTTATTTGACTAGAAAACTTTATTTGATTTGAATCATTACTGCAACTTGTCTTCAAATTCAGTCAACATAAAAATTTAAGGCGGCCCAGACACTAACATTTAAAAGTTAAAAGAAAAATATTTGCACTGTATTTTTTACAGTGTAGAGGGATAAAGCAGTGGTGAAGCTCAAAATGAAAAATACACACATTCCTACGATACACTGGTTCACCAATCCCAAAGGTAATCTTCCAGTAAAGTCAACAGTTCTGTTTGATTAAGACTACAGTTTCCATAGAAAATAAATAATTGTATTGAACCAGAATTAGCTACATTACCTCTGCAAATGTTTGCTTTCATGCATATAGCAAAGAGAGAATATGGGTTCCTTTGTTACATCATAGACTCTGTGGTGTATCAGCTAATACAGTTTCAGTGAATAGTCCACTAATCAATAACCATCTCTCATATACATATTCTATGTGCTTGAGCCACTTAATATTTGCTAAAAAAAATCATTGCATTCTCTGGATATCAGGAGTTGATCACATATGTGCTTGGGAAATATTGTTTGATCATCTATCATGAGCTTTGTACAGTAAGTTTGCGACTGGGAAAATATCTTCACACTTGTAAAATAAACATTAACAAGCCCCGGATTCGACTGGTCCTAGCCAGAAGATGTTTTATACTAAATCCAGTTTGAGCCTTTGAGGTTTTATTTCATGCTGCATGTACTGTAGTTGTTTTATCCGAGTTTGCAAGAAGCTGTCAGGAAGATGAGGACGGGACTGCGTCAACATGCCACATTAGCAGACAACCAAAGAATCGGTGTGATTCATACCACGCTGATGTCAAACTCAAAGCTGAACAAACAAAATACATATATTTAACAGCTTGTCATTGATGCTGCATTGGCCAAGAAGAAAGGGGGGTAAAAAACAAAAGAAAAAAGACAGTATGCTAACAAAGCCTGTGAGGGTCCTCAAGGAGGGAGGAGTGATACCTCCCTTTTATTCTCGCGGGACTCTTTGGCAGTTATGATACATTTACTTACTTACCTGAACAGAAATCATTTTCTTTCATCTCTGTTCATGCCTTACAGAGGATCAGTAAGATACATCTCTAGCCGTTTGAAGTACTGTTACCTGGAGACATGCTGCTGGGCCGCCGCACTGAGCTTATTTGATATACTGAATTTTATGTCAACTGTGGCAATCCGCTCTATGCATCATGTCTAGTTTCTAGCGCGGGGAGAGGATATAAGGACATGATAGTGCTATTCCTTAAAGCTACGGCTGCCGGACTGCCTATTGTCATGATGTATTGTTATAGAGGCAGTTTACTGTATGATCAGTGGGCAGGGAAAATGCAGGGGACCAGCAGTGATAAGGGTCACATGAGATAATCATCGCTCAAAGCATCATTACATTATGACCCCCGCTATCAACATCATCTGAACAACAAAACAGAATCAAAAACTTTTTATAAGCAGAATATGAAAAAAGGACGGACTGGTGAAAACAAGGATGTCAGCTTGATGCTAACATAATATGTTATTATATTATAATGAGAATTCCCACTAACAGGCTAAATGCTAGTTATTTAAACAAAAAAAATTTTGATTTAGGAATCGTACAGAAAAGGATCATGATACCTAAGAGAGTCGACTTTTTTACTCCCTCTCCTATTAAACAGTGTCCCCCTTTCTGCCCTGCTGTCATAATCCAAATTTCCAGTGCTGATAAAAAATGTAAATAAGCTCATTGGCTTGAAAATAATGGAAGTAGATGGCACTCAGCTTGTGTCTGTCAAAGCGCCAAAAAATACATTAAAAACTCAACAGCAGTGGCTCTTTTCAGAAATCATGACCCGGTTACTGAAGATAATCCACAGACCATGTTGTGAGCAGTTTCGTGCAGGAACTATTTTCTTTCTGTGGTACCAAAAAAAAAGTGGTTCCTACATGACTGCTCAGAACAAGGTCTGTGGATTATCTCTGGGTCATGATTTCTGGAAAGAGACATTGCTTTGGAGTTTTTCAAATGCCACCTAATTCCATTATACTTGAGATAAGGCAGACATCTCTGCGGCCAATATCTCCAAAACTTGGCGGCAGCTCACACCAAAACAATTTGGATGGATAAACTGCACCACAGGCCACAGGGAAAATTGGGTTATTTTTGATTTTGGGGTGAACTGTCCTTTTGACCACTGATTGGTTGAGCTTGTAGGGGCCGTAGAGACCCGGAAAAGAACTTGATGAAAAAATGTCCTCTGCCCTCCTCTGCATGCTTTTGGGAAAGAACACTTGAATCTACAGTTGGATTTAAGGGTGATAATGTGGAATTTAGATACTCTCTAGGGCACTTGATTTGAAGATAAATCAAGGATAAGGCAGCAAAGGACATTGGCTCTTGAGATGAGAATTGATATTTGGTGACTTAAAACTATATTGTCAGTCTTGAAATCTTGCATGTTGTACAACTTCATTTGATTTGATTTTTATCTGTATGATAGAATGGCTAAAGTTTACTTGCGGCTTCTCAGCATGCATGTTCAGCTGTATATAACCTTCTTTCAGTAAAATATTCAAGTCCCCAAGTCTTTGATTTTTCCTAAAAGCGTGTTATGTAGTACCTTTATTGTTAAAAATTGTCAAGACGAAGCCAGATTTTAAAACATGGGCAGCCAGAGATTTGCTCCCTATCATTTTCACGCTATTAATGTCATATGTTTGTGTTGCTATTGGCAACACCTTTTGTTGACTACCATGTGTGATAGAGCTGCAAGTCTCAGGCAAACCTTCAATATGGATAAAAGAAAGGGAGGTATGAATACAAATGGAATGGAAATGGCACAAAAAGGCATTAGACCCGCTCCATGCGTTTAGTGAAGCCTGAGAGAGAGAGAGAGAGTCTGATGCCAGTTTCATCTTGGATCTATATTCTCTAAACTATATATGGTTTACTATAAATATATAAATACTTGCAATACAATGCCATACTGCAGCCTATATTATCTATAAAGTAGTTTCACCTTCATGATCAAAGTGAAAAGTAGCAAAATATAGAGACAAAGAGGATCGTATGTGTGTCTGGTATAATATTTATATGATCGTTCATATGATCAAACCACCTCTCTAACAAAATATTGTAAACGAAAGACTGCAGACATAGTTTTTACTATTGATGTTTGTTTTTGTAACCTGGGAGAGGAGCTGGTAATGTAACTGAGGAAATTCACTTGCACTGACACACAGACAGTGAGAACAAGCTGTCAACATTAGAAATGTTGACATGATTAGCTTGCTAGCAAACAGTTGCTAATTTACACAACAAGCAGACAAAGAGCAGCATCGGCTTTCATTTACAGTTGTGTTTGTGGCCACCTGGAAAATGTAAAGTCCAGTATGTACTGTCCTGTTAGCTCTATTTTGGTCTCTACCACCTTCAGGGGGAATATCTGGCTCTTTAGCTGCTAAACACTCCACTAGTTGATAACTTTGTCTATGTGGGACCATTTGGTGCTGGGCAGGTAAAGTTTGGTTTTATAGGGTTTTTTTTTCCTCTGAAAAACACAAAAGACAGTGAGATGACAGCAGTTTCAGTGAACATAAGTGAAACTGTGGCCCGAAAACCAAAACAATGACCTGAAAGACGCTGTAAAGCTCCTTTGAGTTGAGGGGGGCTGCAGGATTGGATAGTGGTTTTGTATTACTTCATCACTTGGAGGGAACCATTTTGCAGATCCATTGTTAATATAAAAACTGTTGCATGCTGCTTTAAATTTAAGCTAACTAATGAAATGATGTGGCATTTTCCGTATCATTGGTGCATTAATTATAATGAACAACTTAAAGGGACAGTTTACCCCAAAATGAAAAATACATATTTCTCTCCTGGCCTGTCATGCTGTTTATCCATCTACAGTAGATTTCTTTTGGTGTGAGCCTGCCCTCTCTCCAGTGTAATGGATCGAAGTGGCACTCGGCTTGTGGTGTTCAAAGCACCCCAAAAAATACATTTGAAAAATTCTAAACCAGCGTCTCTTTCCGAAACTCATGACCCTGTTTCTCAAGATAAATCACAGACCTTATTGTGAGCATTTTCATGTAGGAACTATTTTCTTTCTTTTACAATAGTGACTCCCAAAGTGTGGGTTGCAACCATTAAAAAAAATTATATATTAAAAGTTTTTAGGTTTCAGTTTAATAAGTTTGACATTACTATAAAATTAAAAAAAAACATAAAACAAAGCCTTGGGATTTAAATTAAGTGTTATTCTTCATTTATCTGACCTAGTTTAACAGGTGTTCCACCGTGTTTGGTGACCTGTCATATTAACGCCGGATCTTGTGGCTCCTCACTGGCTCGATTAATCACATGTGTTGATCAGACTTGTGATTAAAGATTTGGGTGGGCTAGAGAGTGTTTTTCAAATTTTGCTGTGGTATTCTTAAGTTTGGGAATGGCTGTTTTAGGAAGAAAGTAGTTCTGGCAGACACCAGAGCAGTTCCTCTGAATCCTCCTGCGGCAAGAAACTAGTCCCTACTTGAAGCTGCTCGCAACAAGGTCTGTGGATTATTCTGAGCACCACAGGCAGAAATGTCTATAGCTGTTATCTCCAAAAATCTGCAAGTCACACCAAAACAGCACAGATGGATAAATAGCACTACTAGCCAGAGGAAATATGTGTATTTTTGATTTTGGGGTGAAATGTCCATTTAAAATGATTTTTTCTTGTTAATACATTCATATAAATGTATTATGGCTGGACAATATAAGGATATTATGTTGTTGTCAGAATATGAGACTAAATACCATCTTAGAATTTACTTATATAAGGATATGGCATAAGTGTTGTATTTTCCTGGATTTAAAGACTGCATTGCAGCAAAGTGATGTAATTTTCTGAACTTTCCAGAGTGTTCTAGCTGTGCTCTCATTTGCCTCTACCTACTTAGTCACTGTATCCACATTACTGATGATTTCCTATCAAAAATCTCGCTGTGTTAATATTTTCTGAAAGCACCAATAGCCATCCGTAAATTACAAACCACTTCATCTCCCCCGCTCCTTGAAACCAAACCTACGGCCCCCCTGGGTAAAAGCACGACTTAGCCTGAATCCCAAGTGATTAGCTGTGACATGTGAGTTAATTTCCTTTTCAAAACCGCGTATTTCCCCATGAATGAGACGCTAATCCCCTTAAAAAGAAAAAAAAAAATACACTGAGAAGATAATAATCCAACAATCCCACTCGTCTGTGCACGACCATCTGAAGCTGCTAACAGGTAAGAGCAGGTTTAATGCGTCATAGTGGCACTTTATTCCAGTGCAATCAAAGTGTCACACGTTATTGTCGGCTGCGTTTGGCTGTTTGCAAACATTGTTCCAACGTTTTAATACCTGGTAGCGGAGTATTGTTCCCCGTAGGCTTGTTGTGTACCACCTCCTTGCAGGCTTTTTTTTTTTTTTCCTAACAAAGGTGGGTGTTTAATAGTGTGAAAAAGAGGGATGAAAGACAACTGTGAAGATGATTGTAACACGCTCAGGAACAGAGGGCGCTTAAATTGGATTCTTAAGAGGGTTCTCTGTCACTAAATGATGTTTTTACCCAGCTTCCCTCGCAAGGTTGCTGAAGAATTACAGCGTCAGAAATCTTTTTTCTGATGATATTGCAAGGCTGCAAGGTCAGCCGGGCAATTAAAGAAAGGAGGCCCGTTAAGGTACGCCATCTCATTTTCATTTGTTACGTAACATGACCCATTTCACACACCGTCATGGATCTTGGGTGTCAATATTGTCTGCGTATTCGTAAATAAAAGCAGGCCGTCTCATTCTTTGGAGCCATTATTGGCGTTGCGGGTCCACTTGAAGGGAAGCGGCGAGCCTCCAAAGGTCAGTCCGCTCTTGAGCTTTGCACCTCACTCACCGGCAGGTTTATTCTTCGTCTGAGGGCCAAGGGGAGAGTGTAGCGCTCTCGGTGTGAGCCAATTAGGGCTTGTTTATTTTCCTCTGCTGTCTAATAAACGTCACTTTCTAGTTTTAATGGCTTGGAAAGAGAGTGTGATTAAAATTCAGCCCCGTGGTGTGACCAAACGTGAAACCGAGCCACGTCTTCTCGCCGAGGCCCTTCATCACGGAGAATGGCTCTCGGCGCAGCATTGTTATGGGAGGTTATGATAATAGAAATATTTATAACACCCTACTGACCTCTGTGTACAAGTAAAGCGGCCACGCCGAGGACGGCGCTCCGCGCAAATAAAAGCAGACCAGAAAGCAAACACAACACCTCCAGGAGCTCACTGCTTGTATTATTTATATAAAGGCCGGTGCAATTCAAATTTCAAGAACCAAAATGTGGAAATTTAAATATGTTTTATTCCATAACTTGTTCTTGCCAGCTTAGGTTCCTTTAGACTGCTTCTTATTTTATGTGGTTGCACTTTATTTTACAGTATACTAATAAGACACAATGGACCATAGTACAAGAAATACCATGTTCTTTGTTAGACCCTTATTAGATTTTATTAGAAGATAATTAGGGACACATTACAACAGAACTGTACTGTAAACTAAAATAAAATCACATACCTGCTACTTCCTGATTTATGAACGATATCCGTGTCAGATCTAAAGGCCAAGAATATAGAGATGAAGGAATATTTTGTGTATGGGTGACTGCACAGACTTGTTGTAACACTGTGGGCAGATAATGTGATTTGGATCAAAGCAGTGGGCACCAGTCTCGGCTACTCTGCCAGTTGTCTGGGAACAGCCAAAGAAGGTGTGTCTCAAGTAGCAGATATGTGGATTCACTTCACAGTCCTGTTGTAATGTGTCTCTAATTACCGTCTAATAAAGTCTAATGAGAGTGTAACAGTGGAAAATAACACTTAAGTTTAAAGTACAGTTCTTCTGTGATATGTCCCCTATTGTCCTCAATTAAGTCTAATAAGGGTCTAATAATAGTATAATAAAAAACATAATTTCTATTTTTTGTCTAATTTGATACAAAGTACGGCTGAAAAATAAAGTATGATCCAAATAAAATCGTTATATAAGAATTTGGGTTGTAAAAAAACAGTTAAAAGCACCTAAATCATATATTGCTGACCACTAAAGCTCAACAGTTTACCTGCATTTAATATTTCTGACATGACTCTCCCCTCTTTTTTTTTTTTTTTTTTGTTTCTTAACGATGCTCCTGCTTGAAGCGTTGCATTCCAGTCTCATTACGGTTGTTGCTGCTGTTGTTGTTGTTTTTCATCTGTGACATTTAAAAATGTCAATAGAATGCACTGTGCCTAAAACATATGATAATTTAGAAGATGATTGGCTCACGCTTATTGGGAGTTCTCTGTAGCTCAGCAGTTTACTTCATCATGTTGTTCTGACCAACTTGCGTTCCAAAAAAAATAATAATAAAAATAAAAATCCATGCACTCAGCAGATGAGGAAGAGGCTTCTATAAATAAAATGAAGTGCAAGTATTTTTTAGTAGGTTAACACTACACCATGGCTTTGGTGATATTAAACTTGAGACAAGAGACAAAGTTATTGTTTGTAAGCTATAACTAAGTCTCAGGTTTTGTCTGTGAAGTCTACAGTCAAGACCTGAACAAGAAACAAATTTGATGTCATTTTAATATTTTGGTAAGACTTTATAATACACATCATTAATAAATGGTCATTTGAAAGTGAATTAAACTGTAGTTAATAGTTATTTAACTGTTAAAAACAATAAAATTATATTTAATCTTTAATTTGTGATCTGACCTGCACTTATGTAAATAGTTGTGTATTTACAAATGATTTTTTATTATATTTAAACTAATGATAAAATATCATTAGAGCATTTCAAATAATTAGTAATCATTTTTATTATATCAGTTCATTGTTAATAGTAAAATAAGTATTAATATAGTTTTAATTAATATTTTATCAATTTATCATTTATTAATAATGATTTTTATAAAGTGTGATCAAAAGTTTAATTAGTATGAATTATTTTGTATTCTACTTTCAAATAAATTTAAAATTCGCTGAAGTTCAACATGAACTTAAACTCAAAGATGTTTGTGCTTGCTGGCTGAGAAGGCAGTTTCATGTTTTGTCAGAAACCAATGTTAAAAATCACATAAGTGCAAATGATATAAAATGCTGATTAAATCCTCATCAAGACACATTGAACAGTTGTAGCTGTAGCTGACTTTGCACGCCTTATTTCTCACGAGCTACTTGTTCTTAAAGATTGGCCACTTTTTTGGTCTTGTTAAGCCATAACCCCGTTTGGGGCTAATTAAACTACACACACACACACACACACACACACACACATACACACACACACACACACACACACACCTACACACACACACACATAATCCCCTCATGATATTACAGGGATGTTGGAGAGAGATGCTTCTTTTACCTCAGAAATAATCTTTGGCCCTGCACATCCACCGAACAACAGCCAAAAGCTTCATTTTGGCCCTTTGGCAAGTAACTTAATGTCAATTAGCTACAGCTGAGCCACCTGAGCAGTTTGTCATTTCAACCGGCAACGATAAAAAATTAGACATCTGCTTACCTGAATGTTTATTGTGCAACATCTGCTAACCTGAATTCTTATTGTCTGAACTTGGTAATGTTTTCGGTGTGCACTGCCAAACAAACCTGTCTCCTCCTGCTCGTGCAGTGTCATTTTGACTGATGTCAAAGTACATCTTTCAGGACAAAACAGAGTTGACAGTTGCACTTCATTTTACAGTGCACTCATAAGACATAAAAAGCTGTACTTTATTTCAAATAAATTAGACAAAAACCAGAGATAATATTTTCTTTATTAGACTATATTAGTCCCTTTATTTGACTCTCATTAGACTTAGAGGGTAATTAGGACACATTACAACAGAACAGAAGTGTGAGTATCTGCTACTTGAGACGCATCTTCTTTGGCTGGTCCCAGACAGTTGGCAGAGTAGCCAAGACCAGCGTCCACTTTTTCTGATCAAATCACATTATCTGCCTCTAGTACTAAGTCTGGCAGTCACCCATGTACAAAATATTCCCCTACTTCTGCCATTTTGGCCTTTACTTGGTAGGTCTTGGGCCTCATTACAGAACTTCTGAAGTCTGAAATCCTGTCTTATTTCAGTTTATTAGAGATAAGATAAAATTTCATATAATTTAAAATTATAATTTTTGGTATTACAGAAACCTGTTTTGTTTATTGCATTTAGGAAAACATCCTATCATATTTTAAGATAGGAATTTAGCTATTACAGAAGCCTTCTAAATGAAGAATTTCTCATGTGATGAATCCAAAGTTAAGACCCTGTCTTAAACTCAGAATAATTGTCAGAAATGGCAGCACCACTGTTGTTAGCTTTGTATGAAATTGACAGTGAAGACAGGGAACAACCTGAATGCAAAATATTATGACTGAAAGGCCACTCAAACCCTATGATGATGCTTTAAATTTCCCGGAACACATATTAATGGGTATATATCGACTGCCGAGAGGATTCATTGTGAATTTGATTGACATGCTCCACTTCCCAAAAAACTTCCCAAAAAAGGTGGCGTTTCCTTTCCTCCAAGATGAAATTAATTCCTCTAAATGCCCATTTTTTCTTGTCCATTCACAAGCTAGCCACTGACAAATGAAGTGGGCTAGTTGTCATGGATACAGCCAGTCTTTAGTACATTTTAAACACAAATACAGTACATGCATGACAGGATGAGTAGTGACTGAAGAATAAAGTTTACAGCTCGAAATAGGATTTCCTAAGTTCTGAGATAGGATAGGACACAGCCATTTTAATAGGAAGATTTTTCCTGTCTTGGAACCTTAACCTAAGATTGGACAAGCACTTAACACTGAGAATGTTTCTGTTATGAATGTTTTTACACTGGGAAGTAGTAGATATGTGATTTCACCTTAGTTTACAGTACAGTTCTGTTGTAATGTGTTTCTAATTACCCTCTAATAAAATCTAAAAGTGTATAAAGAACATATTTCTAGTTTTTGTCTTATCTGATACAAAACACAGCTTGTTCTGTCTTATTAGTGGACTGTGAAAAAAAAGGTGGAACCAAGTTTGACTCTGAAGTCGTTGGATTCAAGAAGATTTCCACACGTCTTCTATTGGAGACAGAGTCTTTTGTCTCTGCAACCTTGTTACTCAAAACAATACAGAGAAAACTAATTGCTTCAGTGGCATTCGCCACATTCGCTGGTTTTGTTTGTTTATTAATTTCACCATGTTCAAACCTGTAGAGAAGAACAAGTAATAAAATGATATATTGAGTGCAGAATGTCCTGTATGTAAAAAGCGCACCGACAAATGTTTGTGTTGCAGCTTAAACCTAAAAAGAAGCCATTGATGTCAGGAAGCTTGTTCCACCAGTGCCCATACTGAGAGGGCCCAATTACCCTTCTTTTCAGCCTGGACTGGAAAGACTAACAACCCATGCCCAAAGATCCCAAGCTGTGATTTGGGGAATGAAAAGGCCAGAGATACAGCACGGGGATAGTTGAAAACAAGCCCTGTAGGTGATCAGTAAAATCTTGACACCGGTTCTAAAAATTTATTTGCAAGCGGCGTACTGTGGAAAAAAGGTCTAATATGGTCACGTCTATTAGATTTAGATAAAAGCCTGGTCTAGATAATGTGAATTGTTTAATTTCTGTGATTAAACGAGGCTCACTAAAACAGTTTCCAAGAGCTGCTATCCGTAACAATGAGCTGGTGATGTACTATCTGCAAAATTAAATCATGGTATTGTAAGCCAGAGTGAAAATGACCTCAAAGTCAGAGTGAGAGCACCGCTGAATGCTTAATTAGGCAGTTAGTGTTGGCAGGCTCGCTGGCTAAATAATGGCGATGGTGGAGATCCAAAACAGGAGCAAACATTTTGCAGAGCTTTCAGCTGTAAACTTTGCCGGCGCTGCCAAAGGGCTTTCTGTACCAAAGAGTCTAGCTGCTGGTTACAACACAACGCCTGCCACTGTGCCACCCCCGTACTGCCTAACTATCTCCTTGTCTGTCACTGGCTCTTTCAACTCAAATCAACTCAATAAAGCTTTGCTGACATGATGTTTTGATTAAAACATGTTGCTGAAGCAAACAGAGATCAAATAAAGGAAAAATGTGAACAAATGAGATTAAACACAGGTGTTAATCAGGGTCCCGTTCCATTTCCAGTGAGCCAAAATGCACAATTGACCCCTCTTAAGTCCCACCCCTTTTAGAACGTCAGCTAACTTTCCGGTTTCCTGTGCTTAGATTCGCTATGTGCTTGGTTTGTTTATGTTGAAAAGAAAGCCAATTTTTTCAAGGTGGTTAGCTCATTTAAGCTTAAGTTAGCTCATATTAAAAAAAAAAACACTAACTAACTAGTTAACTAATTTACAAGCATCAGCTACAATAGCTAGTTAGTTAGAGTTTGTTATGTAGCAAAACTCAAGCTAACTAGCTGACTAATCTACATCAGTTGTTAGGTAGCTAGTTACATCTGATAGCTAATGTTGGCAAAATGCTAGCTGACCAGCTAGCTAAAACAGGCCACACCAACTAGCTAGCTAGTTATCTAGCATTTTGCCAACATTAGCTTACTTAAAGCTCCACTGAGTTTTTAAAAAGAAGTAGGAGATTTTTATTTGGATAATTTTACTTTTGATGTTATATTTCACACTTATTACAGTGGAAACACAACCACTTCTGTCCACAAGGGCCTCCAAAATCAACATGATATTAAAGCTCCTTGTTTGTGACATATTATGCTGCTTTTACAGGTCCCGCAGCAATATGTTTTACAATCCTAGCACATAGCATCCAAGGACAGGAAACAGGAAATTAGAAAGCTGACTGAGGTCCCCACAGCTGGGTCCCTGAGGCTAACATTGATGATCCCTCATAATAGGCATCACAAAGCTTGTTATCAATTTGCTCAGTTAAGTCTGGCTTTTCCAATCTAGCTATGGGCATGTTGGCGCCAAAGAGGTCATTTTAAATTCAAGGAAAGCATCAAGTGTTTCACATGACACAAAGTGGGCAATTCCCAGTGGATGAACAGGTAAATTCAACAGCAAATATTAATTTAGGTTTTCAAAGTGGGGGACGGGCTTTCAGTGGAGGCTCAGTGGATGGAAGTGAAAAAATATTACTTCAGTGATCAAAAGGAGATCTCAGTGATTTGGTTAAAAAGTGGTTCAGAGAAATAGTATTGGGGAACTTTACTGTTTTTCTCACTTCCCAAGAGTCAGAAACTAATAAATATGTTAGAACAGGCCTCTTTTATGTTTTTGGTGTAGTCTGAAGTTCTGTAAAACAGCAATATTATCTTGGCTCAGTTGTTGAATGTCTAAGGACATCCAGCATTTGAGCAAAACTAAGCTAAGTTATTTAAGGGCTCTGTCTAAAGGGCCCACAGTCTCAGACTTTGAAAACCCTTGATTCAAAGGAAGGGAAATAAAAATATTTGATTCATTGGTGACCAAACTGGTGTGAATTCGAGCGCGAATGGTTGTTTATCTCTGTGCGTGAGCCCTGTGATAAACTGACATCTTGTCCAGGGTGTACGTCATCTTTCATACAATGTCAGCGGGGATCAGATCCAGCTCCTGCAAAGGACAAGATAAGGATAAGGATAAGTTATGGATGGATTACAATGAATGGATGGATTTCAGTGAGCGTTAAAAAAAGATTTAATGCTTACAAAGTTGCCTAATTTTATCCTGAGCTGCAGTAACAGACTGCATATACATTGTCAGGAACCCAGTCGAGAATAAAATGAATAGATGAAAAATAACCAAGCAAAATTAGTAATATGCAGCTATTACTGACATTATTTCAGCTTTCATGGTGATCTATGCCTTAAAACTGAGCCAACATCATGATTCCAGTGAACTGAAAGATAGCTGGCAAACACACTGATCTTGGCCCCTTTTTGGACCCGTGTTCACCTCCAAATCAAAACACCCGACGATGGGAATATCTTACAGAAAAACAATCTTCATTTCTCCAGTCTGACAAAGAGCATTGAAACTGTTCTGGAGAACACGATAAAACAACAATTAAGACATGTTTCCTTTATATTCTCCTGCTAGTTCTGTTACATGACCAAGGAGAGTTATAATAAGATCTTTTCCTGAAAGGGACTACATTTGGGTGGCTAAATTGGGAAAATTGCAACCTTTTTTTTTCATTTTGAAATTTTTGCCATTTCATTTGTATGTCCATGGGCACAGAATAAGCACAGTTTTCTATGGTGACCTGTTTCAGTAGCCATTTGGGAAAGACAAAGTCTGTTATTTGTCCATGTGAGAGCCATAGCCAGGATTTTAAAAGACTGAGGTGAGTCCAAATGCCCACACATAACCCAGTACAGACACCAAGCACAGTGTGCATTTTTATATCAAACTGGAGATTTCCTGTAACTGACCAAATTCATAATTTACCCTTATTATTATTATACTTTTATACATCAATTAGTTATATAATACAGTTACAAAACCATCAAAATCATGATGACAAAATGACAAAACCAGTCACAAAATCATCTGTGCGCTTGTGCCATTCTAAGTGAATGGTATGGAAAGTGGATTTAAAAAACTGAAAAAACACAATAGTTTAAACGGAAGATGTTTGAGGGCTTTAAAGTTGCCATAAAGTCACAATCGATGATTGTATCTGGCCCAACAGTGACAAAAAAAAAGTTGTTTTGTTTCTCTGGTATTTTTAAAAAATGATATTTCATAGCTTGTTCTTTCCTGCGTAACTATTTGAAACGGTTGATGATGCATCCTGCACTGGGAGGCATTATTCAAGTTTTGTCCAGTGAACCGCAGTGAACGGGGTGGAGTGACTTTATAACTTTATTCACTGATTTTTGTGAAACTGAATCATATTTATGGAGAAAATACATTCTGATTCCCCCTCTGATTAGCTAACCATAACTGTTAGCTAGTGATACTGTTAGCGAGCAGCAGAACCAGGCTCAGCGACTTCCGTGTCACTCTGTGAGGGACAGGGAACACAGCACAGAGGTCGTGCCAAGGTGGTGTTCTTGCTGGGTTTGACTCCCGGCATCCAAGGGCTGACCAAGATAATTACTTCAGCTTGGTTGGCCCCAGCAAACTGCCATTGGCTAGGTTAGCAGTGATTCAGCCCTGGGCTGCTGGATGCCGAGCCTAGCGGGAATGCCACGTCGGTACTGTTGCCCTTTCCCTGTCGTCAAACTGGTCTTCACTGGTCTCAGAGGCTGTGTTGGTCCCAGTCCAGCTCCATTCACTGGTAGCTTTCAGTCCAGGAAGAGTTGGCTAATATCACTGCTCTCCCTACTAGTGTTACATCCATGGACTGCTTTAGCGACACTACTGGCTACTGTAAATGCCAATCAATGTCTGCGACAAGTCCCTCCTTATCTGCCTGTTTTACAGGAACAAACGCAACCAATAAGCACTCTGCTAGCTGTTTGAGGATAGTGTCCTCAGTGGTAACTCGTGAGTGCTGAAGGGGATAAACTTCAATCTTTCCATGTGCAAAATATTCACATATAGCAATAAAGTTAGGCTTCCATGTGTGGTTTTATACATTATATGTGTGTGTATGTCTTTATATCTGAGCTTATTTTTACAGCCCACATGCTCTGTAGGGAGCACTCCTCAATATGTTTTTAGTGATCCTGTGTCAGCTGGCTGGAGCCTCCAGATAAGGGCTGTTATGTGTTGTGTAGTTAGTGGTTAAGTATTGGTGTTCTCCACAGCTCCCTGTGTCACTGTGTTATCTGAAGGGTCCCAGCGAGCTCCTCAGGCTCAGCTCTCCAGGTCGCAGTAATGAGAGGGGATAATTACTGATCACACTTTGCAAATGGAACAGCAGGACGATAGAGGGCATCTAATGAAGCCCTCCGTCCCCCTCCCCACATCATATGCACAGGAACACCGTTAAGAGCATGATAATGACAAACACGGAAACAACTGCAGGTCTCTTTGGACCTTAACGAGAGGAATTATGCATCTTATAAAGCTTCAAGGCTCAATATTTGAACAAGACTTCAATCTTTCCTCAAGCTTAACTGGGAATATAGGATGGAAACCGAGATAATAGGAAAGCAAAGAAAATACATTGATTTTGCAGCTATGTTCAGTATTTTTGATAATCACTCACTGTCACCTCACAGCAAAAAGATCCTCAGGTCCTCCCACAGTCCAAAGACATCCAGGTTAATTTGCTGACACTACAGTGGGAGTTTTTCAATGGTTTCAACAATCCTACAGGACCCCCTCCTCCCTAAAAGGGTTCTTTGGATGAAAAGGGTTCTTATTGGAGCCCTTAATCAGACAAAGAACCCAAATCCTTTTGTCAAAAAAGGATTCTTAAGAAACAAATGGTTTTGGGTAGAACCCCAGACACTTTTTACATTTTCAAGACAGGTTTGTTACTTTATTTTTAATACTTTTGAAGGGAATAGTTCATTATTAGCCATCCCAAAATCAAGACCAATTTTCACCTAAATGGATGGGACAATTTTACATATTCATCAGTGCGTATCAACATATTCATAGCAAAGTTTGTCATAGGCAACTATCCAGTTGCCTACGACAAACTTTGCTACGAATACCATGACCTGGATGACTGAGAACCTTCACAAACATGCACAACATATATAACAAGACAAAAACAATGCAAAGGATGTAACAAGATGTAAAAGATATAGCAAGAAAAAAATTACATAAAAGACATGTAAAAGTAACAACTGTAAAACCTGTAACAAGACAAAAACTAAGTAAGAGACATAAGATCTATACCAGTCATTAGCTAGCTAGTTAGCTAGCATTTTGCCAACATTAGCTAGCTACCAAGCTGGCTAATCTAAATCAATAATCAGCTAGCTAGTGTTTAGCTAATATTAGCTAACTTCGGATGTGACTATATGTAGCTTTTATAGAAAAGGAGATCATTGACTGGGACACCAAGCTTGCTCGGCTGTCACTGGAGTACAGACCATAATGGGTGGGACTTTATAACTTTATAACTTTATATGCATGAGGTCACCCATTACGGCAGTGTTATGGGTGTTAAAAGTTTTTTGGTTCAATTACCTAAACTATTTCCGTCACATTAAAAACTATGAATTATGTTTTCCCATATTGTGTTACACCAACAGAACTTGTCGAGAAGTAGTTTATCAGTAATGTTTGTTATACCCCATGGACTAGGGACTCTGTTGTGTAGCACTCTTAACCCAAGAAATGATGTCCAAAACTGAGGAAATAGCTTTGGCCGTCAACCAAGATATAAAACAACTGAATTTCCCTTTAGGGATTAATTTCAAAGAGTGGACTATTTTACAAGCAGCACTCCCAGCAGCCCCATATCCCTGTAATTAAGTTGGTGAGTAAAACATCATCATAGCCAAAAACTCTGATAATTAGGCTCAGGTTGTTAAAAAAAAAAAAAACCTGAATTCATCTCATTACATTTAACTGATGATCACAATTGATGATGAAGAATGAGGTTGAAAACAACCTCTTTGACCTTGAGAGGCCCGATCACACCTGCACCCTTTTCTCCTTCTCCTCCACCCGTAAGTTGAGGACAAACATTGTACCAAGCCAGAAAAAACAAAGGCAGAGAGGAGACGGAGCACTTTGTCAGATCAGCTAATTGAGTATTTGGCCCAAAGCAGGAGCCATTTATAAGACCCCTCCTCCCTCTAGGCCTGCCCAACTGACTCCCATTCCTCTACCCCTGTCCAGCTGTGTGCTGCTGTGACACGGGGCTTTGTCACCCCTGTTCCTGTATACCCCCCTGCCTCCTCCTCATTCATCATGGCAGAGTGATTTCTGGGTTTAAAGGAAGGTGATAAAGATGCTCGCAGGCCCATTGTGGACGCAGCAGGATCCTCCAGGCTAAAGTGCCCTGATCAATCAAGAGCCCTTGTGGGTCAACCGGCCCTTCTGGTATCAGACTCAAGGAAACAGGACCAGAATCTGACAGAAAACTAGCAAAAATATACGATCCTTTCACGTGCGCCGACGCACTAAAACAATTTCCCACCCTCGAGTTTGTCACTAATTTCAGTTGTTTTAACCATTTTGGCCAACTCAACTCTTTTATTATGTTCGGTGCAGCAGGCAACTACTTCATCTTTGTTGAGGATGACAATTAGGGGGCCACCAATGTGTAATCAGAGTGAGTGTCCCAGAATCATAATAAGTGTCTGCGCCGTCTCCCACTCCTTCCCATTTGAACAGCTGTGACTCCAGCAGTGCTCTTGGCAGGCTTCATCCCCCATTGCCTAATTTACTTGCAGCCTCTGAAGTATTTATTTGGAACAGTGTGTAGCTCAAACAACTGGAGAGATTTGTACTGTCGTTTTTTAAAACCTTGTCCTCTGGATTTTGTGTTTTTTGCAATTTTTGACAAGATAAATAGGACTCGTCCCACATTATCAGATAGCTACGTTAGTCCTTTTTTCCCAAGGCTTGGTCACAATACTGTAACCAGCCTCTGCATTTTTTTAAAAAACTTTTATTCAGTTCTATTAAAAGCCGTGTGCAAATATGCAACACCTACACAACTAACCAGGACCTTTAAATGATTATATGATGTGATACTTTATCGTACCCTGAAGTGTAATTCTATTTTTTTTTAAAGCTACTACAGTGCTCTGTCATGTTGTGTTGAGTTTGGTGGCCCCATGGATAAAAGCGGGGTTATCTAAAGAAGAAACTCCCCTTGTTTTTTTGAAAACTGGCTGACGTGCAACTGACTGCAACTTTGCCTGGGAAAATGTAAATGCATCGTCTGACCTGACGGGGATAAGAGCCATGCTAACCCAGCTTGCATTTAAGGCGGCTTCTGGCTAACGTCCAGTCAGAAAAATGGAAAGGACTCAGGTTGATCAAGCTACAGGAAATCGGAGGTTGATGTGCCCTCATCTTACAGACACCTGCCCCACAACATCCCGGATCAAGCTGTTGCAGGCGGACTCTGACTTTACATCCCTGCTTTGTGCAAAAATGCAATCAAAAGTTGATGGACAGTGTTTGTCAACTTTTGCCTAGCCTATCTTATATTGTATGTGTATAGCAATATGTTTATGTATGTTTTATATTTTATCCTATTCTATACTGAATTTAATTATACACACACGCACACACACATATACATGTTTATGTAATATGAATGAAGTGACTACTCTCATTTTGTTGTGCAACTCTGTGTTGCATAATGACAGTGATCTTTGTACCTTAGAAGTTCATTCAGCAGGTCACATGGTCGTCGACTCATTTTCATTAGTGTTGAAAACACACAAAAAATGATGCAATCTTGTGCAACGAATAAAGTCTTTGAATCTTTTCTGTATGTATTCCTCAAAAGGAGAGGAGAGTTCGGCGAGATATCTTCACTCAACAACAGAGAGGCTGAAAAGGCGTGCTGGAAAATTTGATCTATGCTGGACACTTTTGCTGCCCAGCTGTTGTCCAGGTCTGTATCTGTTGAGGTATATCAGGGCTTTTACAAGCATTGTGAAAACCAGTGAAAAGCATGCCTGGTTAGAACCATTTCTTATGATATGCATAATATATCATAATAACATTAACTTAATAACATATTTTGTCAACCACTAATTCTTCCTGTCATTTCAGAAATGTCAATAGGCCTTCTTCACAGCAGCCATTTTGGCGTGAAATAGGCTACAGACAGGTGTTAGCAATGATAGTAATTACTGTACATACAAGTCCATACAGCTCAAACAGAGTCATGGTGCTGCTATCGCACTTGTTGGCCCGCTGGAGAGTCCTTAATTAGCATCATTGGTAACACCTGTGTTTACCCTTGTATATTATATCAACATGGCTGCCTTGAAGAAGGTCTGTTCCTCCCTGCTCTGCAGCAGCACTCAGTGTTTCCTACCTTCAGCAGTCACCTGAACCCCCACACCCAACTGCACACCTGTTTCCAACCTCCTAATGAGCTCCTCAGCATACACTTTGCCTCAGTCACCCACCACATCATCTATTGTGTCTTCAGGGGGGAACAGCAAAATTCAGCCATGTCTTTGCAAATAATGATGAAAAATGTTTGATGGCATAACGACTACTGTAGCTAAAGAACTAACGTCTCCGTAGGCTGTTCCCACTGGCGTTTTGTTCTCAGGGTTGTAATGCAATTTAATTCAATAAAGGGTTATTGAAATAAAAGCTCTGACAGCTGGCATAGCACGCTCACTAGTTTAGTTACTAACAAGACAATACGTTCATGCAGTTTATTGCAAAGATGTATTTGTACCACCTACTCCTGTCTCATAACTGTCATGACTATTGCTGTTTAGCGGAAAAGTTTATACTTTGACAGATGAGGATAAAAGCAAAGAGAAATGCTATGCTATGAAATGCTATGCTATGATGGTTTCCTCCATCTTGAACTCTCTGGTTCTCCAAAGGTCAGCACGGTCAAGACATATCAAAAAACATGCAGGATTTTTTTGCCCCAACAAACAAAACCACAAACTGCTTTTTAAACACTTTTTTTTTTAAATTCTGCCATCACCAGACCTTTAAGACTTGGCATGATTCCACTTGTCATTTGTCAGCTAGCTGCACAGAGCAAATTGAGCCAGCAGTAAGTCAAACACAAAAAAAAGCATATAGAATCTATTCAATTTCAAAATAAAAGACTCTGTGCAGACTTGCGATCATAAAAACAGACAGAAAAGGATTTAACTATGCAGCCTACTTACCCAGTGGGAGAAGCACAAAAATCAAGGAAAAATGACCAAATCAACAAAATCTGAATATGTCAGGATAATCAGCTGTGCAAAACACTCTGCTTCTGAAATGCTGTTGATGGGGCTTGAAGCTGTGTGGAGAACTGATAAAAACCACAAAGAGTATTTGCAAGGAGTTAGGCTTTGTTTAGACTGCGGGCACGTTACATTTGTTTCTCAAATCAGATCTTTAAGACCCTTTGGATTGTTATTTACAAGTCATCAGATCGGATTTGTGTGTCCAAAGATCACTAACCTATCTGCATGGGTTGCTATGGTAATGACGTAAGCAAGGGTAACTACGCACGGCGGTGACACACCTTTTCAATGCGCAGAATTCTTCCATTGCTGAGTTTGTCTGGTGCGATGGAGGAATTCTGCACATTGGAAAGGTGTACAAGCTACATTGTGATTAGCCGCTCTGACTGTGCGATGTGGCCATTGTACGTTGCACAATCAGTGATGCAAAAGACACACTGAAACCCGATTTAAGTGGCCAGAGCATCTGAATAGTGATGCATATGTAGAAATCCAATTGGAATCGCATTTCAAACTACCTCTGTTACGGCAGGGAAGGCCAGTATGCATTGCAATGCTCAGCCGCTGTGACACACTTCCGTCGGTCTGAATTTGACATTGTTGTTTTGTGTTGCTTTACGAGTGACGCAGACGACACTTTGAAATCTGATTTGAGTGGCCAGAGTGTCTGGACTGGGATGCATCCCTAGAAATCTGATTGGAATGACATTTCAAACCACGTCTTGGATCTAATTTGCGAAAATTGTGTTTCGTGTTGTTTTTTGTGTGTCCAGATTTCTAAAATCCATCTGGATACAATCTGGATATGACAAAAAACAACAGTCTGAACAAAGCCTACCCTATATTCACACTATAGGTGGCAAAACTACAAAACAACCAAATGTGGCCAGCTACATTGTTAAAGAGTAGCCAGTTACTTAAGTGCTCATTAAGGTCAGTGAGCACTTGTGTGTCAAGTCAGCAAACATAGATTGTCAAGCTCCATTTTTTTGTTGTTGATGTCATTCTAAGAAAAATGGCAGGGTTAAATAAATAAATGTTAGTGACCAGCCCTTGAGTTACGTGCCTGCATTTTTGGACTTTCTACCTGCTTTGCCCCTTTTGCTTTTTTGGATTTCTAACACAGTAGACTTTAATTTCATTCAATGTGCCTGCCTCTGAGTCACCCACTTGAATCATTTCTCGCAACACTTATCCTTCACATATAGCACCTCATCCACCAGCAAGATTTGCGTTGGCTTGTTTTTCTGGGCGGTATTCCTTTTCTGGCACTGAAGAAATCAACACGGGCACTTGTTACATTTGAACTGTGTGACACCATTTAATGAATATATTTCATTAAATCAAGGCACTGAACGCTGCGCATTGTTTTAATGAATCTCCATCCCTCAGACATGAAAACATTCTCAGTATTTTAAAGTTAGATTGAAACAGTACCTTCTTGCACTGAGTTTCAGGCTCTTTCATTGAAATGGTTCCTTCTGTCAATGTCATTACAAAATGTTTTTCATTGTCATTTTTTGCAAAAAAATCTGCCCAGTAGTCGATAGTGAGGTCTGGGAAAGGCCTGATCAGCATAATAGATGTCTGTGCAGGTACAGTATTTCTGCTGAGTGCAGCATGATGTCCACACCAGTTAAAAGTGATTTCCAGTAGCCCTTTCCATGTTCCCACCCACTATCTGTCATCCTCTTCACTTCA
>JAJHUR010092175.1:0-23473 GCA_027495735.1 Lutjanus campechanus | reverse complement strand
TGAAAACCAGGAGACACTGATGGAAACCCTGCAGCAGGTTTGGAGCGAGGATGTTAATGATCGATCTTTAATCGATTAATTGCCGTTAAGAATTTAACCAATTAAAAATGACCTTTATGGACATTTAATCAATAGTCGTGGCGTGACGGCACCTCATCTGACTTTGTTTTGTCCTGCAGAGACATTTGTTGAATAAGGAAATACAAACTTGTTTTGTATCTTATCAATTATCAAGTGTTAGTGTTTGTAAACAAAACAAAATTTGCAACCCTGGTTTGGAGAGGTGACCGTGACATCAACGGTTAAAAGTAACTAATACTCTGAGTAGTTTTTGTGACAAATACTAAAACTTAATAATACTTTTACTTGTAATTGAGTAATATCTCAGCAGTGTAACAGTATTTGTACTTGAGTACAGATTTTCAGTACTCTTTATACCACTGTCGATTATTAAATAAAATAATTGAACAACACAAACAGTTGGCAAATAATTTTTCTTTCGACTAATCAATAATATATATACTGTACAACACTGTACATATGTACACATACAGTTTATTATGGGAAAAATATTTTAATGCAAATGTACAGTTACCAAAAGAAAACAGAAAACCAAAACTGATCATTATAATATAAATTATTTAATGATTTAACTCCTTCAGTTAAAGTAAATAAGTGATGGGATGATCAGCTTGTTAATTTGATTGATTGAAGGAAAAAGAAGACATCAATTCCTTTACTTCTACTGGTTGTGAAGGCGGGACCATGTGATGTACATCCTGTCTGCTCAAGTCTAATACTATAATTGCTTCTTCCATAAAATGTCACAAATTGGTGAAAAATGTCTTAGAATTTTCCAAAGCCCGAGGCACTGTCTTTGAATTCCTTATTTTGTCCAAAATCATAAAGAAAATTTATTTTATAAGACATTAAAAAAAAGTGTTGAAACCTCACAGCCAGGAAATAAATGCTTGAAAAATGACTGTAACAATAATTGATTATCAAACAGTTGCTGATTAATTTTCTGTGACTAATCGTTTCAGCTCTGATCCAGAATCAGATCCTTCAAATCAAGACTCAAGAACAATGTCTGCGTGAATTTTTAGTACTTTTTTTCAAATCCTGTTTAAATTGTCTCCACCCATTGAAGTGGTGGAGAAGAAGTTATTTTACTACTTTAACTTCAGTGAGTGATTCCATTTTATGCTATTTTCTTTGCTGTGCAGAGAGCAGCAGGATGAGACGCTGAGCTCTGCACTGAAAGACAACTATTATCTGAAGAGGAGCAAAAGTTCTGCAGAGACGAGGATCATTTTGATCCCGTAAATTTTTTAATATCGTACTAAAAGAACTTAAATATGCAATTCATTCTGTCCCTGGCAGGAGCAGTTTATGGTTTATGGTTTATGATTATGAATCACACTTTCAGAAACTGCATGATGGAAGAACCTCCAGCTACGTTTAATGTTCCATAAACTACCAAAGTTTAACTAAAAGACAGTTGTAGTTATAAATGCAGTAAAATATCAGATTTATCTGTCAATTAGGGTTAAAAATTTTGTGCATTTTCCTGAACAGATAGTTGAAAAAGCCGAAGATTGAATAATTGATTAATCATTAAAAATTAATAAGATAGAAAATTAGTTTCCTGCCCCCCAGTTTCCCCTTTTTGTTTTGTTTTTTCTCTCTTTTTAAATTCAAGTTTCTTTATTCAACAAATGACTCTGCCAGATGAAACAGTGTTAAACGTCATTTCTATCAATTAATTAATACATTTTAAAAATCTTAACAGTGATTAACTGATTAATCATTAACATCCCCACTGTCAATACTCGCACCAAGTTAAATTAGTTAATGAGTTCAGTTAATAAACTACCAAAGCAATAAAATTCTTTATTGCAAATGCAATAAAATATCTGATTTATCTGTCAATTAGGGTTAAAAATCTTTGTGCTTTTTCTTCAACAAATAGTTGAAAAAGCCGACAATTCAATTAATCATCAAAAATGAATCAGATGCAAAGTGCATTTCCTCCCAATTTTCCCTTTTTTTTTCTAATTTTAACTTCAAATTTAAGTTTCCTTATTCTATAACTCTCAAAACTATGTCAAACAAGATGCAATTACTGCCATTTCTATCAATTAATTATTGATTAATACATTTTAATTGGTTAAATTCAGAGCAGTAATTCATTGATTAATCATTAACAACCCTTCTGTCAACCCTTGCACCAGGTTAAATTAGTTAATGACTTCAGTTATTAGGTAATTTAACTGGAAAATAAAGAATTTTAAAGAAAGTTGAGTAATGGGCCTTCTTCTTGTGATAAATAACATTGTTATTCTTTTTTTTTAATATATTAATTGGCCCCTGGTCTCATGCCATTTTGCAAAAGTGGCCCCTTGTCTCCTAAAAACAAGTTGACTACGCCTGCAGTCAGTGTTCAGTTTGTCCCCTCTGGGCTACTGTAGAAACATGGCGGCCTCTGTGAAAGAGAACCCGCGCAAACAGGATTCTTATTTTCAGGCGATTTTACACTAATGATTGAATATTATGTTCAATTTCTGCCATAAAATACCAATAATTCTTACACACTGGAACTTAAAATAGACACGTAGCTGAAATATTTAAGTTTTAGCTGTTTTTTCTAAGTGTCGTGTCCATCGTGTGCAGAGAAAGTTGTTGTTGTTGTTGTTGTTTACTCCTCTCAGTGAAGGTTTTTCTCAGTCATTTCCTCTGTCTGGTTCTGTTTAGCTTCATATTCTGTCCCCTCCTGCTCTAATGTATTCATCTGGTTAATTTCAAAGCCCGAGGCAGGCGTTCATCCTCCTGGTTCAGTGCTCAGACTCTCACCTCCTTCCTCTCTACCTGTGCTTTCATCCTAACCCACCCAGCGTTCGCGTTCCTCCCCTCAAATCCCCCCTCCTCTCCTCCAGCATGTGACCCACTTCTGCCTTTCTTTCTAGCTCTCAGCAGCAGCAGAGCAGTTAATTCTGATGCCAAGTATAACAGTTTTCTCATAATGAGGACGGAAAGAGAGAGAGGGAGGGATTATCCCTTATAGTAGTGAGGGAAAGTCTTGGAGATGGTACAGTTAAAGGTACAGAAAAATAAATAAATAAGTGTGACAGATTAATATTAAAAGCTGCTGTTTCTCAGCTGTCATAACAGAGTACACAGGTTTATTCTGCTCAGATTTATGCACCCATTAATCTAACACCAGCTTTGGTCTCAGCACTTATCAAAACATGACTTCTTCGGTTTTATCTCCTTTAAAGCACCGGTGGAAGAACTCCTCAGATCCTTGACTTAATATAGTATAATATTATTAGTTAAAGGAGAAATCTGGAACACATTTATAGTAATAAATCATAAAATGACCAGGGTGTCCTTTGAAATTTGATTTCCAGCCTGTAACTTGTGTTAATATTTGCCCATTTCAGATTAATTAAGAGTTCAAATTAATGCCGAATGTTCGCCAAATGAGTAAGTGAATGTGAATGTGTGTGTTTATGCATCATAAAAAAATCATTAATTATCTTTTAGAAGGAGAAGTTTATGACGATTAAATTGAGCAATATCTTAATGGAGTTTGGCAGGAAGGAGGCACTGCTGATCAGCTGATCAGATAATCAGCTGACCTTTAATATAAGTAAAAGTATTGATGTAAAAAAGCTTTGCATTTAAAATCAAATTTAAGTAAAAGTGCACAAATATTATCAGCCAAATGTACCTGAGATATCATGTTTAAAAGTACTGTTTGTTTGTTTTTTACAGGTGTGACAGCCAAGTCAAGGTAATATTGTTCACACACTCTCCTCACTACTTTGTCAACCACACCCACAAACACTTCACATCCACATTAAATCCAGTCTACACAGTTTATTTGATTTGAAGTCTTTTTATTTACTAACACACATTTTCACATTGTAGATTTAAAATAAGCTATTTTCTGTTCCTCTCTTGAGTTGCCGTGCTGGTGGGAGGTCCTGGAGAAGCAAAAGGGCGTGGCCGAGGGCGGAGGACTGTTAAATCCTGTGTCCAGCTCATCGGGCCGTACCATCTGCTGCCATGTCACAGGGGGGATTCGGGTTCAGTGAGTTTTCTCTTTGTATTAGTTCTAGTTAACGTCCATTTTGTTTCCCCCTCTCGTGTTGGTTTGTTGGTTTGACCAGGCTACTATATATGTTCCCTCATGTCTCATTTTGTCAGGTCAGTTTGCTCCGTTAACACTTTGTTTTGTGGCTGTTATTGTGAGTAAAGTCCTATTTTGTTGATCTCTTTTATGGGACTAGTTATTAAGTTCTTGGTTTATATTGTTTTGCATTTTTTTGGTAAATAAAACCCCCCCTTTTTTCCCCCCAACAGACTGCTGTTCTCATTGCTTCACTGCTTCATGGTCCCTGACAACAGGTTAGTAAAAATGTCCCCTCTTACAGTTAAATATGACTTGATTTAATTTATTTTAATTCATTCTGATGCTTCCAGGTTTAAGCAGCATTCTGCTGTTGTAGTTGGTCAATGTGGAGCAAAATCAAACAGGCCAAATGTGTTGTATTTTATTATCTTATATGTTTTGTTGTTGTGAAATCTTAGCAACAGCTGTCAGATGTTTGCCCTGGAGTAAAAAGTAGAATATTTACCTCTGTATTTGTCAAGTTATAGTTTAAAATCATGTGCAGCTTCCCCACCCAGAGGTCAAACTGGATTCCACTCAAATGACCAAACAGCTTTTCCATTTTTCTTCTTTTATTTTGAAGGTGCATCAGTTTAGTTTGACACTAAAATTTGGCCGAATAAAAGAAACACGCATTAACGTGCCTTGTTTTACCTTAAATTATATATTAAATGCAAATAAAGAGACACCTCGCTGCTTCACATCAGATAATATATGAATTTTACAGCATTTTAACATTTAATGTATTTTAACGTTTACTGTATTTTAACATTTTATGATCATATTTGTTTATCAAATTAATATCAAATTAAATTCTACAATGTTTTTAAATGATGCAGACTAATATTTTTACTAATGCAATAACTCTAAATTATGCAATGTCATAAATATAGAATATTTTTAAATGTGCAATGTTTTTAAGTCTCCGATTATGAATTTCACAGCTAAAAATCACGATAGAATTAACTTAACTTTCTATCTTCTTTAATTTGTCATCTTATGACCAAAGTGAAGAACTTTAAATGCTTTTCACACATTTCTTTTTAGCAAACATCACATTAATAAACTGTCACAAACATTCAGGGACATAAATAAACAATAAACAAGACACACGGCTTGGTTGCTGGGTGACCGGCCCCGTGGCTAAGCTCGCGTTAGCATCAACAATGTGTGGAGTAAAAGTAGAAGGTTGAAGGAAAGGGAAATAATCAATTCCTCAGAACTGTACTTAAAGCTACTATGATGAACTTTAATATTTTGTTGATTTTGGAGCCCCCTGTGGACAAAACTGGTAGTGTCTTCGCTGTAATTACCACAAATATAACGTCAAAAATAAAGTTATCTAAATAAAACATAGGGATGCACAATCTTTTTTTCAGCAGATAATCATGACCGATACCGACAACATAACCGATAACTGAGCATTTTTGTATTTTAAAAAGAAGTTTATATATCCTGTAGTTTAAGCACGCCTGAGGGTAAGAAAGGCTCAGATGTGATGAAGAAAAAAGGATCATTTAATGTTCGGACCAAATCTAACTGATGTCATAAAAACAAAGAACAGCTCTGAATCTTCAAATGTTCGTCTATATTTTCTAGTAAAATCAAACACAAAACCTCACAAATATACATTGGATTTTATAGAGCGTTTGCCTAAGAGATCAGATTAAATACTTTGACATAATCTGACAAATCAGCTGATATTTATCAGCAAATATTCCCCAGTACTGATATAGCTGGATAGACTAGTATCAGGGCCAATAATTAGTTGATTTTCTTATGTTTTAAATGGATATTTATTAAAGTAAAGAAAATCAGTCACTCACATAGATCCAGACTCTCTTTGTTTAACAAAGTGAAGTGATACTTAAAGGCATCTGTCATCAGTCTGCATTTAGCCAACAGAATAATTAGGCTAATTATAGTTATTTTCAGTGATTCATCCCACTGTGGTGGTATGATGTTGAACCTACTGTAATGGCCTTAACAGACTTCTCCTCCTACAGAAGTTCACATTAGTAAATGAATACAGCTCAAAGGAACTTCATGTTCTGTAGGAGGACTGTTTCCTGATGCGCTGGATGTTGTTTCAGCTCGTCTGCACTGGCCAATAGATTATTAGCCCCCATATTTATCATGCATCCTGAATAAGAGTCTGCTCCTGTTTCAGGTTCATTTCAATTGATTTCTCAGTGACAGAAATTTAGAATATCTTTGTAGAAACTGAATCTGAATGCACCAAACTGTCCAAGATGCAGAACTGCAGAAGGAACATTCACGCATAAGTTCATCTGCTGAGAAGTTTCTGGAATTTGGTTCATTCATCCACTAAAATCAGTCCCAGAAATAGAATTTAATTAGAATGATACACCAGATTTCCAAGTAGATAAAAAAAAAGAAAAAAAGAAAAGCAGAATATTAATTACCATAGCATACCTTGGAAAGATATGTATGCTTTTATTTTGTAAAAACAATCCCCTGGACCAGTTATCACAATTTCTATCATTAGAGAGTCTGACCTTAGAAAGAAAATAACGGACTGGGACATGTTCTGTACTGTTCTGTTTGAACCTGGACTTCATGGCCTATAGAGCCTTTATATACACACCATAAATTATGGATTAAAAAGTTATTGTTACCATAAATTTCTGTCACTGCTTTTGTCTCATCTCTTTTATCATCTTTCTCATTTTTTTTCTTTTGCTTTGTGCAGCTCAAACTGTGCCTTTTTTGTTGTTTTTTTTCTCCCTTTCCTTTATTTGCTCCTTTGCTTGCTTGTCTGTCTGCTTTGTTTACCTTGGTGTAGGAGGGTGGAAGGAAGAGAAGAGGGACATGAAGAAACTCAGTGTACTTTCTTATGATTGTGTGATTACATATCAGTGCTGGTTTATGGTGCACTCTGTGGAAAGACAAAAAAAAAGAAACAGCCAATCTTCTCACTGATGGTCTCATTTGTTTATGTAGGTCATATAGATGCATTAATATTAAATTTAAACTGTTTCATAATCACTAAAAATCTCCTTTTAGTAGATTTAAGTGCACTTCATCATCTTAGCTCATCGACTCCATGCAGCATTTAACCCTGCTAATTTTCCCACATTTTTAATTATTCATCAGGACGTCACCTCACTCGCTCCTCGCTTCACTCTTGTGTACATCAGAATTCCATTAAACCATAACTACACATGCATGTATGTAGCCACATGCCTCCATGTTCCCCGTGTTCAGGACTCTGGGGATTATAATCTGTCATGGGATGTGAGCGTTGCACGGCGGCGTTGGTAGCCGTGTGAAATGGCTGACTGTGTTGAGTTGCATGTTGGACTCGTCTGTAACCCCGAGAAACAAGCTGAGGAGGCTGCGAGGAAGAAACACATTCAGAGGTGAAAGCTTCAGAGAGGTGCGGTGGCATTGCACGTTATTTCCCAGGTGACAGGTGGCAGAAGCTCTAAACGACTGGCTACTGGCTGAGGTGTCAGTGCATTAGTGTAAATTATGACTGTAACAAAACCCTGTGTGTCTGACAGAGGGGGCTGAATAAATATGTCAGCAGCACAAGCAGGGATATTGCTCTTATCATTATTATAGCTATCTTTCTTTATTAAGCTTGGCTGTCTGCTATTAAGGCGACTCACCCTTCTCCTACTGACTACAGTCGCGTGTGTGGTTTTGATGAAGCGCAGCAATCTCTTTCAACTTACTGCAACTGCTCGCTTACTCTCATCCAATTAATACTGTTGGTCCAGCTGGAGCCTAATGAACAAAACCTGTTAAACCCGCCCTCCCCTCAGTACATACGGACTCAATCAGTCAAAGCAGGGGTGCTGGCAGATGCAGGCCGAGCCAATCAATGCAAAGCTAATTTAAAGAAAGCAATAGATCAGATGGTGTAATACTTTTAATACTGTGTGAGAAAGTTACCTCCGCATGAGTCACTGACAGAGTGAAGAGGTGGACAGCCTCCGCTGTGTGAGGTTTTCATTTCATTCACAGCCATTTCTAGATGCCCAGCTCGCAGCTAATGGATGTAATGTTAATGAGAGAAAATACAGTGAGGGATGTGAAAATTTACAGTTATTAATGCCACTCTGGAGAGCTGGGATCTCAGGGTTTGCATGTCAGTGTAACCTTTGAGTTGAAGCGCAGACGGCCTCGTCGTGCCTGAGATGTGATACGACGCGGCATTAGTCATGTTAGTAGAGATGCACCAGAGATTTTTTCCAAGTCTGATCAAATCCCACTACCTGGATTTGTATATTTGTCTATACCAGCTACCATCTTATTATTTATGGTTACATGAGGCTGAAACTGAACTTACAGTAAGTTTAGTAGTGGAGTCTGTGTCAGTTTATGTTGATGCACATCCAGGCTAGACTATTTTGATAATCAATTAATCAGTTTCAGTAATTTTCTAAGAAAAAAAAGGAAATTGTCTTTGATTCGAGCATCTTAAATGTGAGTATTTTGTGGTTTCTTTGAATATCTTTGGGTTTTGGACAAAACAAGACATTCGAGGACGTCATCTAAGGCTTCAGAGAACACTGATCGGCGTTTTTTGTTTTGTTTTTGTCATTTATGGACATTTTATAGACCAAACAACTAATCGATTAATAATTGATTTTAAAAAAAATGTTAGGTGCAGCCTTAATCCTGTCAGTTTTCAGCATCTGGAAAGCTTGTCTAGTTTGTGTAATGTAACTTGTGTAACGGCGCCCTTCAACCATTGTGGGGCGCCGTAAAATTCTGGCTTGTGACATTCACATATGCAGCTGACAGGCTGCAACACACCCCATTTGCAAATGTTACTTTTCGTTAGTGTTTGTATTTGTGATGCGTTTGTTCAGAACATGGTGGCTCATGTTGGTATTTGTCATTTCTGTGCTCGTTTATCGTTACACCATCCAGGAAAAAAAGACTCTTGTGTGCGGATGTGGACGGATTATTTCAGGAAAAACTGTTACTTGCCCCAGTACAGATTATTATGTTTATTAGCAGTTATCAAATAACACCAAAGACTAAAGTTAATTGTCATCTTTACTCTAGAGCTGCAATGTCTACAAATTTTCAGAAAATAGTGAAAATGTCCATCTCTTGAGTTGCCAGATTCACAAGCACAACATGATGTTTTACTTGTCCTGGGCAGGCGGCCAATCCTTATAGTTGAATCCTGCTTTTTAGGATGACCTGCGAGATCAAATAGAGCAGCAACAATTCTGGGAAAAAACAGTAACAGGAGAGTAAAAAACCACATCAGGCAAGATTGAGGCTACAGGATCAAAATGCCCCACCGAGACTGCTGGAAAATCTGGCACAATCAAATCCAGAAAGGTTTTTGCGCTGGAGAAGCCATTTTTCATAGTCTGATCATCATTTTTCATAATGTAACATGATGATGCGGGAGGGTTTACCCTCTTAGAGTCTGAACCGGTTCGACATGCGGCGCAGCTCTCGTCAACATCAGCTGTAACCAGACAGTTTTTCCACCAAGGGAATTTCTCCAGTTTCTTTCTTTTATTTTTTATTTTTTATGGTTCTTCTGGAGCTCTGGGATCTCACTTGAATAATCCACAATTCAGCTTCTGACTAACCGAGTGTCAGGCGAGGTGGCACAGGATTTTTATATTTCTCACCCTCGGCAACAAGAGGGAGATGTGCCTGCTGAAAAAACATCTGTTTTCTCTCTGATCATTGTTATTATACACAACCATGGTGACCCCCCCTCCTCCTCCTCTTCCTCCTCCTCCTCCTCCTCCTCGCCCCCAACTATTAAAGGGGTGTTAGCTCATCAGAGCCTATCAGGCGAGTTTGACATGCTTCACTCACCAATGATTGGCATAATGGAGTTGATTTCTAATTGCTATTCAGTTCAGCTCGTCAGTCGAAGGCTCCCTCTCCACCCACGGTCCTCTCCTCCCCTCACCCCCTCTCCACGTATGGTAATAAGCATTGCAGCAGTGGCTTCCCTCATCCTCTTACACACATTCCTTATTCATATTTCTCTGTGTGTGTGTGTGTGAGATGTAGAGAATACACATGTTGGCGGCACTGCTGCAGATTGTGCTGCTCAGTATCTTTGATTTGGATATAATCGTTGGATTATGGGAGGAATCCGTTAAAAATGAGAAATTTTTCTCTAATTGATGTGTGTGGTTTTGTTGTTGATATTGCGTGGTAATTATTGGATTATCTTTTGTGCGTGTGTGTTTTGTGTGTGTATCTCTGCACCGTTGGGTGGATCCCACTGAGTTCTGTGGTGCTTTCAGTTCTGTGAGACGGGGGGGAAAAAACACAGAGTTTTTCACAGCTAAGAGTCTAACTCCAAAACATCAAAGACACACACACACAGAGAAAGAGAGAGAGAAAGAGAGAGAGGAAGATAAAGGGAGGGAGGGAGGGGTATGCCCTGTATCCGGGTAATGATGGAGGAGAGAGAGATGGAGGGAGGAGGGGGGACAAAAGAGAGACAGAGGCATAGGAGGGAGGGTGAGAGAGAGAAGCCAGCCAACCAGTACGAGGAGAGATGGAAAGAGAGAGAACATGCTGAAGGGAGGGAGGAGGAGGGAGGATAGTGAGCGAGGGATGGGGAGATTGCCGGACCGAGCGGAGAGAAGTGTTACTACAGAGCTGCTGCTGCTGCTGGAGGACGGGCTGGGAGCCGAGGATAATGCTCCATCCCTCAGCGTACGGCAGCACGCCGGACACCTTGTAATTTCTCGTGGCAGCGGCGGCTGTGGAGGAGGAGGCTCTTCATTGTTGCAGCAGTGATTGTCTTTTCTTTTTTTTTCTTTTTTTTTTGTCCCCCTTTAACCAGTCTTCTTCATCATCTTCCTGCTCGCCCCTCCTCACTCCTCCTTATTCCTCTGCAACTGGCAACCGCTGGGCTCCCCCTCCTCTCTTTTCTACTTCTGTCCCTTTCTCCAGAGGAGGGATTTCTGTATTTCATCAGGGATTGTAGAAGACAGTAAGAATGTTTTCTGTCTTTTTCTTTCTTCTCCTCTCTTTAAAGAGACGTGCATGGAGATGGACGGGGGGTGCATGGGAGAGCGGAACAATTTTTGTGTTAGCGGTGGAGTCAAAAGGGTGTATGTATGTGTGTGCAGCAGGGGGGTGGGAGGTGGGGGTTGCATGTTCAACTTTTACTGCATTGATGTGAAACATGAATTCCTCTTTCACATGGCAGCCTGTGCATGCAACATCCCGGCTTTAAACGGAGATATGTGCAGCAGTTGCACAAAATAAACACTTAAAATGAGAGTAAAATGAAATGAGAGCAGCTGCGAGAGGGATGCACAGACACAAGGAAGGCAAACCAAGCGGTGTTTGGCAGCGGATTACTCCTTGATGCCAGCAGATGAATGCACTATCCCAGGTTTACAGAGCGGCAGAAGAAGAGAGAAAGAAGTGGGAGAATAAAAAAAACAGGAGGGCGCAGCAGTGGAGGGACACATATTTGTAGATTTGTAGAGGCAAAGACAAGACAGAGACAATCAGATGTATGTGGCATCATCAGTAGAGATAGGTAAATGTATGAAAGATGCTACTTCTCAGTTCTTGGATTTATCATAGTGTCAAACTGATAATCCCTCCCACATACATTTGCATGCCTGCCAAGGATTGCTGATGATCTGCACAGAGCAGCTTTCTGCTCAGTGTTCACATTAAAAGGCTAACCAGTGCATAAAATCACCTCGTAAATCACACTTGGTCTACCCTGACATATTGACTGTAGCGTGTAAGGCAGGGTATGCATGGATGAGCATGCACACAGACGTACCTGAGCATTAAAAATGTGTAGAAAAACGCACTCAGGAGCAGATATAGATATGAGTGGCTTGTCATGCATTAAACAGCAGATATTCCAACTGATGTCCTCTCACTTCAGCTGCTGCTTCTACAAGAAAAGGGTCACCCTGCCAGCAGGGAACATGTGTTTGGTCTGCCCCTGTCATTATCTCTCCACCTGAGTGGAGTCTATCTATAGATGCCTTTGTATCCATTGAACACAGCCCACAGGAAGGAGACAGCAGGTCACTTCACAGGGCACACATAATTACACACAAACCACTTATACATCGCATTGAAGGTTGCACACAGCAGCGTGCAGCAGCATAATGTAACAGGACTGAAAGTTAAACTGCAAATAACTTGTTGTCGGAGGCGTTGAAGCGAGAGAGACGTGGCTGTGTGCTCAGCTTCTGTTTCACACAGATTTGGACAATGGCACACAATGGCGGGCACATCTCCCACACGCAGTCATAGTAACTCACATGCACACGCTATTCATGCTCTGTATGTGGCGTGTCGCCTCAGGGACATGGAGGTAGAGGATGGCAAAGCGGATCATCAGAGAAGACAGCCGGCGGTTACGCACCATGAGCGCGATTTTTAACAGTGGAGACTGTAAACGCCGCCATCGGTGCGTTAATGGTGGATCTGGAGGAGCTTAAAGTCTGTATTGGTGTATAAAAGTGAAGTGCTTTTGACAATGTCTAGTGATAATTCTGTTAAGTGTTGGTGCTACAGATCTATGAGTCAGTCTTTGCTTTGAGTGGTGCTCTAAGTTCAAACACACTCATCACGTACTGATGTCAAGAAGTCGCTACATGCTAACTTATCGCTACCAGCTCTCCACTGATCTGTTTCAATGCTCATTTAAAAAAATAATGGACGTCTTTCAGATTTGTTTGACCATTCTGCAGTTTCTAAGGCAGAGATGGATGATGGAGGCTGGAACACTGGTCCAAATGTCCAATTTACTGGCCTGGAATTGTATGAGAACTTTATTTCTTTATTCTTAACACAAGTTTTTGGCAAATTAATGTGCCAGTCATCATGGAAATTGGCTGCTTTACGATAGAGGTCAACATCATTTACCTCTTGTCTAACTGCTGCAAAGATTTTCATTGTTAAAGGTAAAATTCAACACTTCAATGAGCATTGGTAAAAGTAGTTAATTGAAGCAATAAATTCCTGATCGAGACAGCTGAGTTCTCCTGCTGCAAAATCTGTTGTTTTCCCTGCATGAGCGCCGTCACAGTGATGTAGTTGGTGTTCAGGAAGAACTACAGTCTGTTTCACCTCTGGGTACCCAGGAGGTGTGCTAGATGAGTATTTTTTGTGGGCTGGACGATATCACTTATAAATAATACCTCCAATACCTCCTGCCGGCACGGCTCGGTGAGCAGAACTCAGCTTTCTAGGTCAATGTAGCACACAATGAGGAATTTATTGCTTCAATTTACTACATCTACTTTTTAAAAGTGGCAAAATTTCCCTTTAATGTTGTGTTCCCTCATAAATGGGCCTAGTTAGCACCTTGTTCATGGTTAGCTAAAGGCTAACCACAGTTTACATCCCTTTCTCCAAACCTTTAGCATTTTGCTAGCAAGAGCAGACAGTCCAGTATGTAAGGATGTAAATTCACTAAATATAGTATGAAAACTAGCAGTTTCTTCAAGTGCTTCAAATGCAATCCACAACATTAGCATGACATCAGATAGTTAAATTATTTTTACCACCTGACTTTAAAAGAATGTTCTTACAGGAATTTTAACCAGCAATAAACTAGTTTACAACATCATGTCACAGGTATGTCTCATCCGTCAGTGAATGACTTAGTACAGCTGTGCAGATATGGATTTTTTCTGACTGCGGTGAAAATGTAACACATTCCTGAAGGATGGCGGTTTACCATAACTGCCCAAATAATTATGTGTGAGCGAGCGACTCTGTAGCAGAAAGTTGTCAGTGTGGCAGTAAATGTACAGTTCAGACTACAGTGTGTCAGCTAATAAAAGCTGCAGCTTCTCAAGACCAAGAAAAATCTCGTCTGTTGTTTCTCAACTGCAGGAGAAGTGAAGGAGATTAGCCCCGAAGTAAGCTGAGCAGGAAAGGCTAACATTAAGCTAATGCTAGCATACTAGCATTATAACTTTACAACGTCGGTTCCAGTGAGATCATAGCTTTGTAATTCAACCTTGAGCTGCAGTGTCTTTTTTGGAGTAGTGGTAAAATAAATCCAGAATGATAAATCCAACATTGAATGTCTTTTGTAATTATTTATCCATTTTTCTGTGTTGAAAACAGTTGTCGTTGTTCGCCCTCCACTCCCATGATGCCTTAGGTTGAGAGGTGACCAATCAGAGTCTGTGTTCCTGTCTTATTGCGTGTGTGTAGCTCTGATCTTAAATGCAATGGAATAACACGAGATTGACCCTTCAAAATAAAATCTGTGGTGAGCTCAACCCTGCAGTCGGCATCACATGGCTGCAGTTTTTCAGTTATCGTCGCAGCCCTTTGAGTCAGTTTAATAAAATCTTTTCCTTCACTGTCAGACCAGTGTGACACTGAACACCCAGCACACCATTTGTACTCAGGCCGGTCAGGTTTATGTAACAATGTTTGATGCTTTTGAATGATGGGAGAAACAGACAAAATTCAGCATCAAACAGAAACCTGTCTCTGTGAAGAGGTTCACAGGTTTGGCCCAGTTTATCTGTTCAGTCTGACTCTCCGGGAGCTCAATTAATTTGGCCTGTGGAAGTCGAGTTGATCTGGTCCAACAGGCCGATGCAGCCGCCGCGGAGTGTTGATTAACTGACTGTCATGTCGTTTGTACTTCAGATGTTGTTTGGCACAAAGAGAGTCAAAGTCCAGCAAACCCCCACAATTTGCCACCCGAGCAGATGAATTAGCATTCAGCCCGCGTTAGCGAGGAAATACCATTAATTCCTTCCCGGTCGGAAAAGTGTTATGGAACGCCACACTTTAGTTCCACTACATACACAGAGGACACAGCGCACAGTTGACATTTCCACCCGTGCGGTTCCCTCTTTGGGGATCAAGGGACCAAAATCTCTCCTCGCCACTCATTCAGTTCAACAAAGCTTGACAAAAAGGGGATTTATCAGCACACCAGGGCAGTGATTACCTGTCTAAAATAGGAAAAAACAGGCCTTGACAAATCTGGAATATATTTACTGTAATTTATCATAAATTGACCATGATATACCATCAAATATTAAGGCAATTATTCTGACACTATTCTGCAGGACTCAACAATAAAGTTTGCCCGCTTGCTTGAAGTAAAATACCATGTTGGGCAAGTAAATCTAGGCTGGGCAAGTGGTAAAATAAAAGAGTTAAACTAGTTTAATAATGATTAATGCAATTTTTCATGCAGAAATGGCAGAAAATTGTGTTAGACATATGCCTGGGCTTTGAAAAGCTGGATGGATCTTTATCACTATTTTCTGACATAGATGTTGCATTAAGTCTTTGATATTATTTGATAACCTCTAATAAATAAAAAAAAAATTAACTTTAAACACATAGATTTTTGACCCACTTGTCCAGCCGGGCGAGTAAAAAAACAAACATTAATGCTGAACCTTCTCTGACAACAACACTGCAGCCACGGGGTCCACCTTTGAAATTTCGGGCCGGAATAATTGTTTTAGTTTTCCTGTTTCAAGCTAAGTTAGTTCAAATGAATGCCGAATGTTTCCTGAATGATCAAGTATCTGTTTATGAGTCGTAGGAAATCATTAATATTCATTTACAAGGGGTAGAACTTTTTAACAGTTAAATTGAGCAAAATATGAATGGAGTTTGGCAGGCAGTGAGACAGGCAGTCGAGTGTGTGTTTTCAGAGCACTGGGCTTTTGTTTTCAGGATAACGGGCTTAACTTTACATTGACAGACCACTTAGTGTAGGACTGGTTGCTGTTAATGCTGCACTCGTCTTGCGCTCCTGCAGTTCTCCTGCAGCCTGCCTGAGCTCCCTCGAGTCTGTGGAGGAGCGGGCGGGGCGAAAACAACTCGCTTCAACCTATTTAATCTACCGTCTGTGGCTCCAGCTTGCTATTTGGACTGCAGTGCTCATTTCTGGATGCACAATTGCTACATATTGCTCCTTTAACTAATTGATTTTTATTAATTATTTCAGAATCCTCCTCCTCGTGGGCTTGGGAGGGATATAAAGGAGGTAAACGCAGTGTCTTTTGGGCTGATTATCCCTCTCTTCTGTTGCTGACAACTTGTCAAAGTCTCATTGTCAGAGCCTCATTTTCTCTGAGGTTTTGTCGCACGTATTGTTTTCAGTCTCTCTCCTGGTTTATTTGCCCAAGTGCAGGGAGAGGAGCTTAACTTTCTTTTCAATATTTGCTACGCTGCTCAGGGGGGGATGTAGTTCATAACTCCAGATTTAGCCATCTCGTTTACTCTCTCACTCCCTTCTCTCTCTTTTTTTTCCTCCTATCTCACTCATTCCTTCTCCCTCTTTTGCCGGCAGTAAACGACTGATCTGGGACAGACAGGCCTCCCCTGCGCTCTGTCCTACTTCAACGATGTCCTCTCTCTTGTTTCTCCTTTTTCCTTTCCTTCTGTCGTTTACCTCCATCCACCCATCTCTTAGTAAGTGACTCTGCCTCAGTCTCTATTAATCATTCCACCGTCAGAGACTGTTTCATCATACCAGAGTGATGGTTCTGTCTGGTGTTAATAGGTTGTCAGGGTGTTTGGGAGACAGAGGTGCCGTCATTTCCAACAGTACATTTTTCTCCTCCTGGCGTGATATAGAAAATTGATGCTTGTCTGCCATTAAACACCTCACCGTTGATTTGACGAGAGGTGATGTTTAGGAGTGAGAGTGGTCAAACCGCTCTTTGGTAGATGAGAACAAAATCTTTCTTCTTCAAAATCTTCTTTAACATACTTTTAAAATTCAGCTCCATCTCTGCAGGCTGCCGTCGCTCATTACTGGACATCAATAAAACAGTTTGTTTATTACTGTCATGTCTTGTTTGGAGTGTCTTGTACTGACCTTCTGGTCGTGCATGATGGCTATCACTCTGCCAACTAGTGTATGATTTAAAGCTGTGGTAGGCGACATTTTTTGGCAATAATTCCATATCAACCTTTCAGCATACTATAAATCAAGTGGTCTGAGAGAAAACCCGCCTTCTGCACCTCCTCTTGGCTCTGTTTTCAGCCTTTACGAAATCTGGCCCATGACAGTAGACTTAAACCAATCACAGGTCATCTCAGAGACCGGGCATTCCTATTGGCTGTTCTACTAGTGCAGCTGCACATTCACGTTCCTTCAGTGAGACCCTGAATCGATGGAGGAAACTCCTGCAGGAAAAGTCGCTATAAAACAGAATCCAGCGAATGAGCGACGTGCTCAGCCCAGGAGTTTGTCAGCTCACCCGGTTACTTTTGACTTGATCTTCGGTCGCGTTTACACGTGGGCTTTTGCCGAGGAGCAAGAAGACGCGGCGGAGCCGAGACACAGAGCTGACAGACAGCTGCTCAGAGCCGGGGAGCTCTGGAGGAAAAGGGGGCAAACACACAAACACAGCTGATGTCTGTCGGTCCCTGCTCGCTTACGATTGCCTCAGTAAACTGTTGCATGTGTGCATGAAGCGTGTGCTGCTTGTCTGACGGGAGGCGCTCATGATGGAGAAAACGAAACCTAACTCATGTCCTGGAGATGAGACCCAACAATCAACTGTTCTTCCAGGCTTCTTACCTGCTGCAGCTTTACGAGGGTCATTCAAAGTATTGAAAGTATTTCTGTTTAAACAGGACTTGAGCTAAATGCTATCATGCTCACAGCGATAAAGCTAACATGCTGATGTTGAGCAGGTATAATGTTGACCATGTTCACTATCTTAGTTTAGCGTATTAACATGCAAACAGCTGTCACTTTTTCAAAAAATCTAATTTGAACTAATTTGAAATGACACGATTCATTTGAATAAATTCAAATATCCCATTTTCATGCATCAGAATAATGATAACGTGATGCTGCTCCACTCATCCGTGGTGCCCCCACTGCCTCACTTAGGTAGCAGGTGAGAGATTTGTTGTCCTTGTAGAGTAGTTTATACCAATCACATGCATGTTATGCCAACACTCAACTTCTGCAAGACCAAGATAATTGTGAGGCAAAAAAACGTGTGTTTGTGAAAGTTAAGTTAGCTATCACAAGAGAACTAAACAGGACTGGATATCAAACCTCAGTAGCCACTGTTTGAGCGCTGATACTCCACAGATCATTTAGAAAACACATCGTCTTGGATAATTTCACTGATTAATAGGTCAAAGCTGTTCACACTGCTGTGTCTGTATCCAGCTCTGTGTACTTTTAGACCATTTTTTAGGTCTGTTAAAAAGTGTGACAGTGATTCCACAGTAATAAGCTCTGAATCATTACTGCTCGTCCTGTCTCTGCCTGATCAGATGCAACAAGTGCTGCTGCTGCTGCAAAAAAAAAAAAACCTCAGTCACTAGTTTGATTTCCTCATGTGGGTTGTGATGATGCACCGATGATAATTTTTTCTCTTATTTTGGGCCAAATGAACCGAACTGAAGGTGTGAAAACACCCTCAGAGCCCTCAGTCTTAACCACATGGGTTTCACTTTCAGTGAAAATTATGATTAAAACATTATAGATGTTAATTTCATGGCAATCCATCCAATAGTTGTGGAGTTGTTTCTCTCTGATCCACAAATGTCAACCTCATGGTACTACCATGGTATTTCATGGTAGAATATTGTTTGGGAATTCTGAATGTTTGCACAATTTTCATGACAATCTTTCCAATATTTTGATAGAGGTTTGACAATGTTTTTTCAGTTTGGACCAAAGTGTTAGACCAACTGACAAAACAACATTGATAATACTCATAAAGACATGCCGCTAGCATTGCTAAATGTATTTGTTGGATAATATATCAGATAACGTTACTGGGGATGCACCAATCGATCGTGCACTGACCAGAATCAGACAGTTTTCAGCTTGACTGGCTGGTCGGCTTCTGTTGTCTGATTCTGTACCAGTCAAATCTACGTGCCTGCTCTGCACGATGGTTCACGTCATGTGCACAGTGACACAGACAGTGACGTCACAGCCATAAACACACACATAATAGCCTGTGTGTCGTCGCCGTTAAGAGGAGCGATTGACACCAAGAAGAGAAGAAAGAGAAGAGAGACAGTCTGGCAGCTGATGTGTCACCAAACAACAGTAAAAACTTTCTAGCTCTTCAGGATAAAGTTAGCTCGCAGGATACTACTGCTAACAGACTGATGGTTAAAAAAAAGTTTGTTCTTTCTCACTGCAAAGCATCACATCACCACATGCTTCCTCCCCTTTACACAATCTTCATTGCATTTCCCTTTTTTATTATTTATTTGGGCCAATAAGTATTCAAACAAATCAGTTTCAGTCATAACTTTAACACAATCAGTGAAGTCTTGGAGTTTTGTGTTTTTTCATTTTCATCTTGCTGCAATAATGAAGCCAGTTAACATTAACTTGGTGCTTTAGTGACACACGGTTTTATCTCCACGTAGGCATAACTGAGGGGATTCTGGTCCGGGCTGGTCTATCCAATCTCCAAGTTTCACAGAGGGAAACTATTTCAATCGACAGCTCAGGTGTGTGTCACCAAAATAAGGCACCGTAATCTGCGTTGTGATTTGGTCCACTAGGTACCGTCAGAGTTTCAGGACCAAACCCAAGTTAAAATCTGAATCGGGAGGTCTGACGTTTAAAAAAATTGGAATCGGGCAAGAAAATAGGAATCTGTGCATCTCTAATTCTTACTCTAATATTGTTATCAGCATGTCAGAAAAAGTATTTCAATATCATGATATATGGGGCCATGTGGAGCAGCAGATCAGATATTTTACTCATAAGGCAATTTCAAAATGATACTGAATGGTGAAAGGCAGCCTTAAAAAAAAGAAGCTGTTTATCGTGGTTGATGGCGTGTTGTGTCAGTGTGTTTGCTACAAGAGCACAGATATGAAGCATTTCTATTTGTGTGTGTGTGTGTAAGTGTGTATTTGTGCCCGTGGAAACGATGCCCAGCTGGGCTTTGGTTCCCAGGGGGATATCCCCCACCCTTCACCACTACACGTACTCACATTCACTGTATCTCATTCATTTCTCCTACCTCGTCCTCCTCACAAACCGATCGCATCTGTCCCGCTGCAAAGACTCCATTCATGGTAATTAGAAAGGAGGATGGAGGGGGCTTGAGCAGGGGGTTTGGAGGGCTTTGGCCAGACTTCCTCCATGCATCATGAATTCACTCTCAGTTTATTAGGGCTAATTGCGCCATTGAGAGGCAGGGGGGGGTAAGTGGGGATTTTGAGTTCTCAGTCACCGCTGCATCATCAAAGTGGGGTTGCTATATTTAGCAGCAGCAGATGCATGGCAGCAGCGGAGCAGCGCTGGCCTGGGATGATGATCAGAGTGTTGGGTGGGGTGTGATTTGTGTGTGTGTGTTTGTGCATGATTGAAGACAGCAGCATGAGCTACAGGATCTTATGCTGCATTCAGGTCCTGTGGGGAAGACAGTAGATATGAGCTTCACACTTGAAAGCACTGCTCATATCAGTTTTCAGGTAGTAAATAAGACTTGAACATTTGACGACTGGATGATAAATTGGACAAACTGGATGTTGTTTTAATCACTAAAAAAAGCTCCTCCTTGATTTTTGCTTTATTTTTTTGACTTGTAAATACTGTAGTGAGTGATGGGTGTGATTTTTTTAAAATTTATTTATTGATTGTTTTTATTCTGGCCTGAAATGAGATCAAACACACAAACACTTCAATGTATTATTCTGGAAATCCTAAATTTGTTCTCACTGTTATTCCCATAAGCCTCGAGTGCAGCACTACAGCCTGATAGGATCGTGAGCAGCGTTCAAAGAGAACCCAACAACCACAGCGAGTTTCATGTTCTTTTATCTGCGAGAGGCTTATTTGATTCAGCCAAACAGTGAAGTATGTAAGATCTGTGTAAGCTACAGAAGGCACTGTGACATAGATTGAAATCAAATCATTTTTGGCTAGTAGGCGATCTCGTTTGGCAGCGCACACTGAACTTTAAAACAGATATTAATGAAAATAAAGATTCTTGCAAATGAGTCTTCCCGTTCCACATCACTTGAAGGAGAAATTTGCAACATATTTAGCCACTCCTCCTTTAACATTTTTACTTCGCTGCACAACTTGTGTTTTTTATTTGCCTGTTTAAAGTTAATTGGAGTTCAGATCAATGCTGAATGTTTGCTGAATGAGTAAGTGTCTGTTCATGAGTCATAAGTAATCATTAATAATCTTCTAGAAGGAGTAGATGTTTATAACAGTTAAATTGAGCAATATGTTAATGGAGTCTGGCAGGCAGAAGGCACTGAACGTAAACTCCTGTGTATTTTCAGATCAGTGGGTTTTTCTTTATTTAGTTTTACACTGACGGTTATAAACAGCTGATCAACTTATAGAGTGAGACTCGTCGTTGCATCTTATTGTCAAACTATAATGTTGCGCTCATCTTGCACTCCTGCAGTGTCCCTGCAGCGGAGTCAGTGGGGGAGGGGGAACAACCTGCTTCAACCATATATTAAATAGAATTTCAACCTATTTAGTTTGACTCGCTGGATGCACTGCGGGCACAGGCCTGCCAGTGGTTGCCTGGTTTCAGTCGGCAGTGCAGCATCCCCTGGGAAACAACAGAAACCTCCGAGATAGCAACTTACACGCTAAAAATGGCAAATTAGCACTTGGGTTGCTAATGTTACAAATGCAAAGAAGCTAGCAGCTGTTAGCTTTTCTTTTGCAGGGATTTAGACATTTTAATGTCAGGGCTTAACCCCCCCCACCCAAACAAGTTCCAACCAGTGCTATTTTAAAGACTGCATCCTGGGCTTAGCTCCGCCTGAGACAACTGTGATTGGTTTAAAGAGATCACTTCCAATTCACTATTTGGACTACTGTATGAATTTGTGGATGTACAATTGTTACATATTGCTCCTTTAATGAACGTGATTTTTGATTATTATGTTTCAGACAGTGGTTTGAGTCGCCCGTGTGCTAAAACAGATGTCAGCTAGCTTGTCAGTTCAGTCCAGGGCGTTTGTGGCGTTGTTGATATTTCTGCTGACGTTACTGTCACTGTTTGTGACTCGTCGTTTTGTGCAAACTCAAATTGGTGTCAGGTTTGCTACTTGTGATTGAGAGGTGTCGAGATGCATCGCCTTATTTTTGTCACAGCGTAACGGAAGCAGCTGCAGCTGATGGAAAATCCTGCCTTTGTGGTTTAGGCTTTTGACTCTATATTGTATAATATAGTGATTAGCTTTGACATTACAAAAACAGTTCATTATTTCCCCTCTCTCTCTCCCTGCAACCTCTTTAAATAGCAGTATTATGTCGCAATTTGTTACTGCATCTCAGCTGAAAAGAATAGAGCATAAATCTATTCACCTCCACTGAGCTGCAGCCCTCTGCTTCCATATTGCATTACAGTCTTTTTCAAACAGTAACTGATCTGTCATCAAGATGCAATGTGTTATTTTTGGTTTTCATGCTGATTCTGCCTCTCTGCTCGCCTCCTCCTCCACCAATGAACTTGTCATGGACAGAAGTGTGTGTTGGTGTGTGTGCATGCACCTTATCCTCGTGTTTATGTGTGTCAGTTTGCACCAGCAGTAGGCAGCAGTGGGTGTTTTAAAGTTTATGGGAGATGATGAATCGGCGATGTTCGGGCCAGGGAAGGTTTGTGCGTCTTGCTGCATTAATAATGGAAGCACAGCTGGCAGTATTTATAGCAACAATGGAAGGGGGGCCCTGGCAGCGTGAATGGGAGGTGATATATGAGATACGGTACATCCTGCCAGCTCGCCTGGACGTCAGACAGTGTGATTTCGCTCAACACACACAGGCGGTGCTGGATCTGAAATGGGCAGACAGAAGTGGTGGTGGTGGTGGTAGGGGGGGTCTGATGGTGACATGTGGACAGACACACATCCGTACACACTCACACTAACATAATCAGACTTGCGGCGTGAATAGATTTGCACGCAAAACAACACGTGTTCCTCCTTGGATCTCTGCAAAGTTGAGGCGTTTCATCAAAGGAGGAGAACAAAAAAAGACAGTGCTGCTGACAAGGATGTAGATTTTGTTTCGACATTTAGATGGGTGGGTGGGGTCACAGAAGTGCAGCGGGGTATGGCTTAAAAATAACATCTCAATATTTTTAGGCTTTTTTTTTTGTCTAAAATAACATACTGTAAATTCTCAAATAGTGCAAACATTTGATGATCTTATAGAATATGATGCATCGCTTTAGATTAAACTACTCAACAGTTTGTATTGTGGTTAAAATGAGCACAACCTCAAACATCTACAGCAGTAAAGTACAACATGCACATTAATGCAGCAGTAATATTAAACCCAAAAACAGACATAATAAAAGCAAAGCACTGACGCAG